>JAFFST010053726.1:69120-84650 GCA_022414735.1 Noturus placidus | reverse complement strand
AAACCCCCGCAGCATGAGGAGAACATGCAGACTTTGCACACACAGGATGGAGGAACCCCAACCCCAGAGGTGTGAGGCAAACATGCTAATCACTAAGCCACCATGTCCCCAATATAAAACCATTACAAACATTATATTGCATGTAGTTTGCTTTACCAAAACTGTCTAAGATATTCATTAAAATAAACACGTTGAAAGCATCTCCTGTTTAATGTCATACATGTATAAGCATCAGCTCTGGTGATCTTATCACATTTGGAATCAGATGAAATATTTTCCTCTAGTAACTCATGAAAGACCATGTTACATAACACAAGCCTTATTTCTTTCTGTAGCACTATATGCAGCTGTTCAAATCCCACAAGTCACGTAATGTGACCACTTTATATTATGATGTTCTGTGTATGGTGAATCAAAAAAAACAATTAAATTATTTCAAAACCATTGTATTTAAAAAGGAAGGTGGAATTCAGTGGTAAAAACAGCACTGGAGTGTGCTTCCCCTGGAGCAGAATGTAAATAGTTCATTGGGGCCGCTGTTTTACTTGGAGAACACAAGATAATGAAACCATGAACTCCTGACCCATGTGCAAAGCTGTAGACATGTTAGCTTGAGGTACACTAGAGGACTATCCAAAGCATTGCTCCAAATAATCTGTCCTCGGGCCAAGATAGCTATGATTTTTTTTATTCATTCTACAAACTGTTCACTTTTAAAGAGTGGCTGGTTTTCACTGCAGTTCTCTTGATTTTTATTCATATTAATTGGAACAAAAATTCACCTAACTTTCCTTCTGGACCTCCGCCTTTGCCTTTCCTGGGAAATGTCTTTATAGGAGGTGACTATAAAACAATGAATAAGATGAGAGGGGTTTTTTTAAGTCTTTTAATAATTACTATAAAAACAAAGTGATATCTATTTGTACTGTATTAAACAAATGAACTTAAATATTCATAGAGTAATCTATATTAATAAATCAGATGCTTTTGATATCTTTAAGATGGTACACTATGCTAAACTAGTGTTGAATCAGTTCACACCTCTGGCGTTGGTGGATCAATTTCTGCCTTTTGTCCACACAATTTCTTCATGTTCTCCCTGTGCTTTGGGGGGTTTCCTCCCCCAGCCCAGCATCTCTAAATTGTCCAGTGTGTGTAATTGTGCATGTATCCCAAGGGCGTAACCATGGTATGGACATTGGGGGGTCCAACGAACTCAGCAGGAGGATATGCAGGTGAATGCAACGTTAATGATCAAAAACCGGAACTGACGTTAGCCTAGCCTACTTCATGGGTGTGCAAATATCAACAGTTAATTGACATTCTTAAGAACTAACCCAACCATGGTATGATGCCTTCTATACTAAGTTAAGGTTACCATTTATCTAGTTACTTACTGTCTGAGTTTACAGGAGTACAGGACGGTTCTTATCCTCCTAGATCAGTCCAAACAATAGTGGAAATATCCCCAACTAGCGGTGAACTCGGTAATAACACCCATCACATACTTAATTAAACAAGCATATGGTAATTAAGCATCAAGACAGATGAAAACAATATACATTTGTATTAGAGAATGAGTGGTGAGTTTTGGGTATTGTGGTGCAGAAAATAAATTAGTCCTATACAAAACATAAAATAAAAATTGCAAGCCTAATGTGGTGTGTGATGATGTACTACATGTCTAAACCCTGATGGCAAACATCCATAAAACCGCAAGGCATCCAGGAGGACGCAGAGGAGAAATTTAAATGCAGGAAAGCATTATGGAAGTGTCCAAGAAAGGGTGTCTGCCTAGAAAAATGAGAAAGAAAGAAAAAAAAAGGTCTGATCTGCTTTGGTTCAGCATTGTCCACTACAGACTTTTGTTGAGAATAGCATCATTTAGTTTAAAACACTGACCTTGAACTTTAACATCGTTTTAAGGAGAGCCAGAAAATAGCCCCATGATGTGAATTGATCTCAATGAATCATCTATCATGATTATGTAAAATGTACTGTAGCTCATAATTACACAGCTGTTTCTGTCAAATATTTTGCACATTGTGTTCAAATTTTCCACAAGGAATTTAAAAAAAAACAATCATGGACACCATAAAGAGTGATATTTCACCTGAAAGTGTTGATGTGAAAAACACACTAATCACACAAAAACAAATTCTTAATGGAAATGAATTCTTAATGGGTCATATTATTATCTTCCATGACCTGGAAGCATACATTTTGATGACTGAAAAATGGATAGTGTATTAAAGTGAATTAGACATGGCAGCTTCACACCTTTATGTACTCTATATCAAAGTACACACCCAACTACACCTTTACTCCATAAAGCAAAGTTTAAACTGCACAGACCATCTAACAGATCACTAACACATGCTTTGAGAAGCTTTGAACTGTTTGTTGCTCAAATAAGCATCAAATCCTGATGTGTGACTCAATTGTCTATTAATTTCTCATTAAAACATTTATAAAGTTTCAGCAGTGTTAGCATTGGCTGTTTTGGACCATCCCTTGTGAGAAAACAAGTCCTGTGAGTCACGCCCTATTTTTCTTTTTCTTTTTTAACTGAAGGTTTCTTGTTTGAGTTCACCATTCCACCTTAAATGACTGCAGCTTGGACACTTGTTAGTCGTGGTGTGTTTTATTTAAACTGTAGTGCATCATCCAACTGGGAAATTTTAACCCTTAAATGGATCATGTGATTATTATATAAAATTCCGAATCTTCTTTAAATGTTCCAATGTTTAGTTTTGTGTTTGAGGTTTAAAAGCATTTTAAGCCACCACAATCTGAAACAACGGGACGTCCTAAAACTAGATAATTTGTCAACCAGACCCAAAGTTTATCCTAAAGCATCCTATTTAAGCCTAATATTCCCATATAAACCATTCAATACGCTCAGGTTATTCCATATTTTCAAACATTTTTCACACTGAGCCATTAACAACTCATTAACATTAATAACTCATTAACAAGCCAGTAACAGTGTTCCTTATTCATTCCATGTTGAGTATGATCAAATCTTTTCATTCAGATTTTCATAAATTCATCAAGTTAATCGTTAATGGTCATGTATGATTACATTCACGTCTGGTTGGAGTGTATTGTACCATTTTAACAACCTTTGCAGTTCCATCATTCCATCTTCTATACCACTTATCCTTCTCAGGGTCACGGGGAACCTGGAGCCTATCCCAGGGAGCATCGGACACAAGGCGGGGTACACCCTGGACAGGGTGCCAATCCATCAACCTTTGCAGTTAAATAATCAAATTCAATATCAATTTTATTATTAATGATGTTATTTATTGCATGTGGAGTAGCATAAGTAATAATAAGTAACGTAGCAAATAACATTGCTAGTCACAATTACACACACAGGAACCTCCTACTAAAACATAGTTCATAGGTTTTACTGTGAGCATGTTAGAGCAGAGCATAAGTTAGAACAGACCTATTCACAGTTTTGTTTCCTCACAGTGGAAAATGGTGACTTTGTGAACATTTACAAGACTTTCTCAGAGCGTTTCTTTGAATAAGCTAAAATTAATAAACATGGAGAGGACTCCGTTATAGTTTGCATCTTTACATAGTAATATTTACACTATCTGCCTGACATACACACTGTTTTTCCAAAGAATATATTCTTTAGGTGTAAAATGTATAAACTTTTAAATATAATACTAGTTTAAATATATCATAAATTTTCACTTCTAGGACCGTATTTTTTCTGGGTTAGAGAGGCACTGGACATCTTTGAGATAAGCACCTACACTCCCAGTGGATTCCTTGTATGTAATCTATAACTCAAGTCATCCTCTGTTCCAAAGCCGTTCCAGTTCTTTTTCAGCCAGATAAATTTACCATCTGTCCAGTTTGTGAGAGTGATCCTTGTTTCTCAGTCCCTCCAGTTCTGCTGCAGTTTCAGGGCTCTTTGCTATAGGTAAGTGTATGGCATACAGATTACTTTCTATAGTGCAAGAGCTTGGCAATCTAACTACACCTGCCCCAACTTTGCCATACCCTGCCCATCTGATCACATGTGACTGATTGGTATTGTCTGACTGGGGTAGTGAAGTATTCTGATGCCTTTTGGTGCCTTTTTTTGACACAATGTTTATTCTGAGGCATTTAACCACAAACTTCAGATGAAAAAAATCTCCAGAGTGTTGTTGCAAACAGTCTGTCCATATGACCCTTTTTTTTGGTGAATGAAACCAGTTTTCTACTAGTGAGACTTTGTCTCCGGTTTTGTTATCACCAAGTCTATTCCATGTTTTAAAGCATTTATCTGGCTTTTGCGCTTATCTGTGTCATTGTCTGAAAGGAAAAAAACAGAAAAGCACTACCTCTAATGATGTTGTGTTTATCAGAAGGCCAAAGGAATACAAGACTTGACTTAATTTTTAACATTGTCAAAAGTGTCACCTTCACCTGCTTTGTCTTGACAAACCGAGTAGGCATCTTCTGTACTCCATTATACTAAATAAAATTGTTTCACTGCATGGATGCTCAGATAAAGTCCAGCTCAACCATTTGTGGAATAGTTGGAGTACTTTGATAAGAACTGAGCATTTCTGAAACTGGAACTGTGGTTCGCATTGTGGATTTAGCTGAACAGTCCTTCCAGGATTTTACAAAATTAATTACAGAAATTAACCACAGAAATAATGCAAAATCAAGGAAACTCCACAATATTCTGAGCAGCTTGCAATTTTTTTTTTTATTCAAGCAGATTTCCCGAAAATTAGGGCCTAGACATCATCACAACGTGCATCCAAAGCCCTCTTTGATTCAAGTGTGTCGAACAAGAGTACATCTAAAAGGTCTAAATTACCAACAAACATCACTGTGAAAGACGATGCAAAACAATTCAGTGCAATTACAGTTTCACCAATTCCAGTAGTTTTCTGAAAAAAAAGCACAAAAAAAATTTGAAAAAAGCCGCAGCAAAATCAAACATTTTTATCTGCAACAAAAGGTGAAGACATTGGGACACACTGTATTTATATAAATTATGGTGTTTTAGGAAGTCCCTTTTGGTTTTGGTGTGAGATTTTGGTGGCCGAAGATGTTTTGATCTCTCAACCAGTAGTCTGAAGATTGACTAATATAGGATAATTAGTCATTTAATGCCACGTTTTAGGATGCTTTTAAGGGAGAAAACGACTTTGGACCAGACTGGAGATAAATCTTGTGTTAGGAAGTCCCTTTGCACTGCTGGGAAAAAAAAAAACAATAGAAACCCTCATAGAATGGAAACTGTAATGGTCCCTCTGGATCCCTACTGGTAATATGTTATGTCTAATGGATACCATTATGGTAAATGGTCTGCACTTATATAGCACTTTTATCCAAAGAACTTTTACACTGTGTCTCATTCATCCATTCACACACACACACACACACACTCATGGTAGCAGAGCTGCCATGTAAGGCACTAACTTGCCATCAAGAGCAACTTGGGGTTCTGTGTCTTGCCCAAGAACACTTCGGTATGTAGAGTCATGTGGGCCAGGAATCGAACCTCCAACCCTACGATTAGTGGACAACCTGTTCTACCACCTGAGTCACAGCCGCCCGTTAAGGACCTCTGTCTTTAATACGTCCTACTATGTAATTATGTAATTGTTTAGTAATGGTTTTGGACTGGCACTCTGTCCAGGGTGTACCCTGACTTGTGCCCGATGCCTCCTGGGATAGGCTCCAGGTTCCCCCGTGACCCTGAAAAGGAGTAAGCGGTTGAAGATGGATGGATGGATGGATGGATGGTTAACATCTGATGGTTTGGGATGGTTTCTATTGTTGTTGTTTTTCCAGCAGGGTGATAAAATGTTTTAAACACTAGGCAGATTATTAGAATTAAGCATTAAGTGAAATGAGGTAGTTTATACAACATAACATGATCCTTTTTGAGAAAAATTGTACTAAAAAAAAAACAAACAACTACTGTATATTCGTTAAGGAAATGCCTTTTGGAAAAGACTATAGTCTTTGAGTGCCCTCTACAGGCGGTGTGTCGTAGCTGCAATAATTTAAGGTGGAATTCAAATAAGAAACTGAAAATGACAAACCGTATTCAAGAGCCTTGTCCTGTTTGTGGCCACACCATTGATTCTGCTGAACTAGGTGAACTAGTACAGGTAGGCTTTCTCCGACCTTCTAAGTTTTCCTTTTTTTTTAATGATCATTAATTATTAAAGAGATTTTAGCGTAAGCGTATTGTTCTTTAACCTTTCACGCAGGTCCATGTTTGTTACATCTTGTCTACACTTTGAAGAGTTGTTTATGTTTGAAGGTTCATGTCTGTCTACTCTGTATAGCTCATCCAGGTGTTTTTGTTCAGCTTGAGGTGAGAGCATGGTGGTTTTATCTAAGGAATATGGCTTTGTGCTGCTGACTGGAACAGCCTCCATTTTCCAGTTGACCTATCTGTCCTATGCTGTGGTGAAGGCTCGCAAAAAATACAATGTGAAGGTGAGTGAATAAATAAATCTCATTTATCTACCCGAGTTCTAGCACTTGCTTCACTATTCAGCCCCTGTTCTTTCTACATATACCGTCTTTTGGATTAATGAGATTGTTATGATTGCACTGGATATCCTACACATTGCGTTCAGACTACACAAAAACAATACTCTCAAAAATAGTACAGTATATTATTTCTCTGTTCCAAATGACGCACTTGGCGTTTGCGCGTGCCCGCGAGGTCATGTCCGATTTGTCCTAAAACCCGGAAATGAGTTCCCATTTTTGCACTTCCGGTTCCGTCGTCCCGAAGTCAATAGGTTTTTGGTTAAATGCCTGAAATAATTCATGCATTTATGGTATATTCCAATTGTAGACTTTCACAATCTGAAATGTAATTGGACAAACTAACATAATTATAAATATAAGTATTGTTTTTAATACTGGGATGCAAATCCTTTGCAGTCACTGATTGCCTGAAATCTGGATCCCATGGAGATCACCAAATGCTGAGTTTCCTCCTTTGAGATGCTTTGCCAGGCCTTTACTGCAACCGCATTCAGTTTCTGCTTGTTTGTGGGTCGTTTTGTTAAATACTTTTGAATTAAAGCTGAAAATCTACACTTCGATCACATATTGAATGCGTCATAACAAATGAACAGAGGCAAACTGGGAGGAAAATCATGTCACTGTGCAAATACTTATGAAATTTTGAGAGCCTCATTAGCCTGATGTTTTGAGAACGAGTGGTTGAATGTTTGTAGGATTGACCTGGAACTACTGTTGTAAACAGCAGATGAACTGATTATATTTTGGAATTGATCCAAACAGGATAAATGTTACTGCGAGGTCAAATGTCTGAAACAGTTTTTCTTCAATCACTTCATTTCTGTTTGAAGTATAATTTAAGGGTATTTCTGGCATACAAATTAGTAACTAGAAGGATTAGACTTGGTGGTGGTGTCGTCCCCATAGACGCCATTGGTGTCCAGTTCTACATGTTTGACTTTTTGCTCTCGTAAACACGGTTGAATATAAATCACTTTATTCAGAATATGTGTGAAGTGCTCCCTCGCTGAAACTGTTTGCTGTCCTCATTAATATGCCATAAATGAGAATCCTGATAGGTTACAAAGACTGACAGTTTGCTAAGCCACCTGTTAAACGTAAGAATGTAATCTTGTACTTTTATCACAGTAAATAGGCTAGCCTCACATTGGATGAATCCATCTCCTAAATAAATGTAAATATAAAATCTATTGTCATTATAAGACCAACCTTGGTTTACAATAAAACTATTGAAGTTATTTTAAAATCATTCTACTTCATTCTCCTGTCTCCAGTATCCCACGATGTATAGCGATGACCCAGAGAATGGCCATATCTTCAACTGCATCCAGAGAGTTCACCAGAACACGTATGTGCCGCAACAGCCAGTGTAATATTAATAGAGCAGCATTTAATACAATCTCTTCAGTAGCAATCAATGTAGTTTTGTATGAGAAGCGATAGAGTACTGTTCATAATCCACAACAGTGTTTGGATCAGTCAGAGTGTCCCCCCCCCCCCCCCATGTTCCCTTTGTAGTGTGGAAGTCTTGCCATCCTTCCTATTCTTCTTGGCTGCTGGAGGCATATACCATCCAGTGAGTACAGTCGTACACAAAACTTACAATATGGACTTGGCTATAGATAATAATCATATTATATTTATATTGTTCTCTGTATATGTTCTCTGTGTGTGTTTGTGTTAGCGTTTGGCCAGTGTTTTGGGAATAATCTGGATTGCTGGTAGAGCAGTGTATGCACATGGATACTCCTCTGGAGGTCAGTAGCTCATTTGTTTTCTGTTATCGTTGTTATGTAGAGTCAAATGGAAAATCTTGCATACCATTTGAACAAGGTATTCAGTGTGTTAGGCTTTGCAGTCATTGCCTTGATATAACAAGTAATAATATCCCAGATCTTACTGTTTCAGGCCCAGATATAACTGGGCCTCTGGTTCAGATTGGCACATCTGTAGAACTTTGAATGTAAGAAATGACCTGATATATTTCAATCCTGGCACAAAAAAACCCTGTTTCCACCCGAAGCTGATTATCCCAGATCATCCTGGAATTGCTCTTATACCAACGCAATTTGCCAACTATTCAATTTGTGTTAATTGAAGAATGGCACATTATTATTATTATTTTCATGTGAGTTCTATAGTTACGTTTCATGTTGTGGAAAACAAAGCACACAAAGCAAGTTAGTTCCTGTTACAGCATTTTAAACAGCTCCTTACAAAACCCTGACACTGGAGACTCCTTCCATAAATGCGAAAATCCTTTCAGGTGGACCTACTGTTTGTGCCATTCTGTAATAATAATAATAATAATATTAATAATAAACTTTGTCCAGTCAGAATTGAGCATTTAACAGCACTGTGGTTTAATTCTACCGTATTTAAAAAAAACAATGATGCTAAGAACAGATCTATTGACACTAAAGGATGTTTTAAATGTGTGTTCAGTCACTGATGCATGTTCTTTTCCATTAAAAACAGATAATGTAATATTTTATGTAGTAACAATATTGTACAAGATTATAAATGGTTACACCATTATATATACTGTATATGTATACATGTATAAATGGTTACACCATTAAATAAGTCAGATATGATCATTTGATGTTGGTACACATTTACCCACGATATATCCTAAACCAAAAGTCTGCTTCTTGTATTTTTTTCTTGAACAGTACCTGAGAAAAGGATGCGTGGAGCTTTTGGGTACGTGGGTCTGCTGGGGCTGTTACTGTGTACTATGGACTCCGCCATAACCATGCTGGGATGTGGCTGTCAACCCAAGTGGCCCAGAGGGATGTTTAAAACCCTCTAAATAAAACAGACACACTTTTACTGTATGTTTCATTTTAATGTGTGACTGATGTTAGTAAAATAAAATCATACATCAGATACATCAGAACTAGTGTCATGAATCCAGAGGTTCATAAATCCATACTCAGTACCAATGTATTACTGACAATCATCAAATCAACAGTAAATCTCTTAAATATGACGTTACAAAATGTAGTCAGCACAAAAGACTACAACCCTGCAGTGCAACTTAACTGAAGATGACATTCATGTTGACTCAATACCTTGTGCCTTCACTTTAGTTAATAATCTATATCAGGTCATCAGTGTGGATTTTGGTTTTGAGACAAATCTACTGCTTTGAGATGCTGCCAGGTCATAGTCATCCTAACTTGTTGGTTGAGGTATGTGTCTCAGTCTCTGCTTCAAGTAGAAAGCCCCAGCGCCTCAGTAGATCCCCCCTCTGGGCTGGAGGAGTAATGAAATACTCTCTTTGCTTAGCAGAGTAGCACTCCACTGTGGGTATGATGTCTCTGTAGGTCCAGTCATGCCAGCACAGGTTAAACCTCTCCAGAAGCTTTATCCTGGCCTCCTGTGAGCTAACACAGTTAGGGGGAGCTACCTGCTGTAGTGCTTCACCCACTTCTACACCCTTTAGCACGAGCAAAGCCCGGATAGCAAACCAGCCCCCCAGCCGAGGATGGATACACACTCCAAACATCTTCTAGAGAGAGACCGGAAAAGGGAAATTAGAGCTCAATTTAGGATAATAAAAAGTTAAAAAGCTGAAGAATTCTGACACCAAAAAAGACAGACACTAAATATTCTAATACCTAATATGTTTCTAGTCCCACCTTGCACATTAACTTACAGTATTTATGTATCAGGCATCAAAGTATTAAAATCTCAGCTGGTAAATAGTTTGCATAATTTACATTAACAATCCAATATGACGTATTGTTGAAATGTACATTGTTACAGCCTTAAAGAGTTGGATTATTAGCATGGATTTTATATTGCCTGATCTCGTTATTTTCAATTAAATTGTCCTGAATATCAGTGACAAATAATAGTGAAGCTCTTATGTCATTAAAAAAACCTTGTGGTTTACAAACTCACATAAAATGAGCAATTTCCCAAATGTTTCAGACTTTTATCATACATTTCTTCTTAGTGGAATTTTAGACTGGTATTCCCTATATCCACGATTTCTGGGTGCAATTAGAATTTTGTAACATACACTATTTGACCAGAAGTATGTGGACACCTGAGTACTTCCATGCTATAACTATGGGCATTAATATTGTTGTTCCCCTTTGCAGTTATAATAAGCTCCATTCTTCTGAGAAGGCTTTCCACTAGATTTTGGGGCATGGCTGTGGAGATTTGTGATCATTCAGCTACAAGAGGACAGGTGAGGAAAGGTACTTATGTTGGTGAGGAGGTCTGGGATGCAGTCGATGTTCTAGTTCATCCCAAAGGTGTTCAGTGGGGTTGAGATAAGGGTTCTGTGCAGGACACTCAAGTTCTTCTGCTCCACTATTGGCAAGCCATGTCTTCATGAAGCTCACTTTGTGCACAGGGGCATTGTCATGCTGGAACAGGTTTGAGCCTCTTAGTTCCAGTGATGGGAAACTGTAATGCTACAGTATCCAAAGACATTCTACACAATTGTGTGATCCAATTTTGTGGCATCATTTTGGGGAAGAAACACACATGAGTTTGATGGTCAGGTGTCCACAAATGTTTGGACATATAGTGTATAATATGGGCCAGAAGAGTGCAGTTCTTTACCTTGCTCCCCCATGGTGGATCCTGAATATCTGATGGCTTGTAATAGTATGCTGCTCCTGCTACATGAGCCGCAGTCTGAGCCAGAAACTTGGGCTTTCTGCTGGGCAGCATCTCATAGTCAAAAGTGATATCTACACTCTGGTCAGGAAGACACTGAGATCACAACAAAATGATTTTAAGATCATGACTGCAAACTAGAGAAATCCTCTCTCTGTGTTTCATATGATCAATTCAAAGTGTGGTAAAGCATCGACATTAAGACGAGAGAGTGCTGATTAACCTCAGAGACGCAGGATTTGATGGTCTGAGCTATACACTTATCTATCGGATCACTGACACCTTCGCAGTAGCCCTTCTGCAGGAAAGGCAGAAACACTTTCTCAAACATGGATGGTGTGCTCAGGACTACCAGCGCCAGAGTATCCGCTGAATACTGAAGCTGATGAGCCTGAGAAACAACTGCATTGTACCATCCTATCTGTGTGGAAACATGGATGAGAAACATTATTTCAATTGTATGTCACACCCCGATGAAAAATTGCATTGGTTTTAATGGAAACTATACATGATCCTTGTGGGTCTCTACTGGTAATGTGTTGGGTTCTACAGTACTAGTGGCATGTTAATGTCTAGTGGAAACCAATACAAGCCATTAAATCCGAATAATAGAATATGGCCCAAAAACATATCACATTTGTTAATTGTTTTAATAATATTTGTAGTGGAAACCATTAGAATTTCTGTAATGGTTTCTACCGAGTTTTTTTTTTTTCAGCGGGTACTTCATAGGAAAAGTTTTTTGCTTGCAATACATTTTGATAATACATTCTCTGTATTGTCATATATGCGTCTTCAAGAAAAAAACACAATGTGTGTATAACTCATTTTCAAACCTATGGTAGGTATAATTCACTAAACACATTAAAAATAGTTTAATCTGCTCCATGTGTACTGCTGTGCTACTCGGCACCAAATGAAGAGAAATTAACAACAATCTTTAAAAACTAGTTAGTTCGAATGTACCTTTAAAGGATAAACTTCAAAACCCAATGGGTTTAAAGACTCCCGAAGAGGCTGAAAAACATCATTCACCACCGTATTGCAGGAAGTCGCCATATTTGAAGGCGCTCTCAGAGAATTATGGGTAATTGAGTTCTTAAGCAATCGGGGAAAGAAGTTGTTGTTCGTTGGTAAAAACTCATTATCGCTTATAAGAAAGCCATTATCGCGCTCCATCCTTTCTTAATGGCATAAGAAACAAACCAGACACCAAAGAGGACTTAAATTTCTGTTTCTTTTTAAGCTTCGTTTGTTGTCATGTGCATAATGAGTGCTTGAGCACCTATATACAGTGAAACTTTTGACATAGTTGGAGATACTGCACATACAGTACAGCACAAGGACAGTCAGAGTCTGATATCAGTCTATCCATCCGTTAGGGTCCAGAGTGAATGTAAATGTAAATGATAAAGTGTAAGTGCATGGAAGATATACCAGGTTGTGCTTGTTGTGATGCTATTTGTTATGTTACTTCATTTCCCAGAGTTCTCCACCACTAGCTGCTCGATTCTGTCCAAATGTAAATTCTGATCTCTTACTGACTCTTGTACAAACTTGCTTAGTTACAGACGTCATACATTTTTGCCTTATGAATCCACTTAGCAAGATTCAACAATACAAAGATCTCATGAAATCACAAAGTGTAAGTGTCATGTAAAAATACCAGCAACATCCATCCATCCATTTTTTATACCACTTATCCTACAAGGTCGCGGAGAACCTGGAGCCTATCCCAGGGACCATGGGGCACAAGGGGGGGTACACCCTGGATGGGGTGCCAATCTATCAGGGTGCACACCCATTCATACACTATGGACAATTTGGACATACCAATCAACCTACCATGCATGTCTTTGTACTGGGGGAGGAAACCGGAGTACCCGGAGGCACAGGGAGAACATGCAAACTCTGCACACAGGGCCACGTCAGGAATCAAACCCACAGCCCTGAAGGTGTGAGGCGAACGTGTGAACCACTAAGCCACCATGCGCTTAATACCAGCAACATTATAATTATAATTTCATTAAGTAACTTAATGTAGCCTAAGCTAAAGTTAACATTACAGACACCTCAAGGTAGCTTAGTTATATCATGATAAACACAACAAACTGTCAACAAATTTCCAAAGCCTCCACATTCCCAATGTTTTTTTTTTAATACTGACATTAGACACGTTGTTTTTTATGTATTAGACATTATTAGATATTACTTTAAATTTAATTTCACTTCTTGATTGTTCAGCAGTTTGAACCACCAAATTCAATCAAGTGCTCTAAAAGTTTATCATTATTATTATTATTATTATTATTATTATTATTATGATGTGTAAAGGTAATCTGATTTGCCGGTTGTATAATACCAGTTCACAACAGAACTGTGGTTTGAAGACAGTTCAAAATAAAAGTCACGAAAGTCAACACTACATTATACGAATTAATCAAGCAATTCCATCACTGAGCGCAGTTGTCATTTAGCATTTTCAGACAATTTTACACCTGCTCAGCATTAGCTAAGCCTTGACCTCGGATTAAAGAGAAACCAGACTAAGCCTGATTTGACTCCTGCATAAAATTCCAAATCAATTGAAAATCTTTCTCCTGCTTAAAATAGCTCCTTCTTCTTTTGCTTTGAAGTGTCAAAAACATCCAAGTGCAACACACAGTATGTCGACATATTCAAAATGTCAGAAACAAACAAAATTCACTGGGAACAGTCTGTAAGGTCGCCCTCACCAACATGGAGGCGGTTTTGACGCATCATTCTTTTTACGTCCTCTGGCGCGATGACGTCATTCACAAAGGACCCAGACTTTAAAAAGTAGACCTCGGTGTAAAAGGTAATGGCGGTTTACGGTGATGTTTATATCATTACTGCTTGCTCGCTGTAATCGGACATATAACTTAGTTTATGTAAATGTTCGAAAGTAAACAGTCAGTGTTTATTATTATTTTATATATATACTTTAGAGTGATAAGGTTCAGCAAACTAACGGTTAACCAGCCAGTGTTACAACAGTCAGCTCTGGTAATGTTGCATTAGAGTAGCTCCAGTAAACAATGTTTATATAATAATGTTTATAAATAATGCCTCTGACCTAGAACTGTAGGTAGTATATGTTATTTTGATAGTGTAAATATTGGTTGGAGAATGCTTGAATGCAATGAAAAAAGTGGCTAGCTTTACTGACTGTTTGTGTGTAGACATAGGATCTGAAAAGTCTACACACCCCTATTAAATCAGGAGGGTTTTGTGGTGTAAAAGATGAAACCAAAATAAATCATGTCAGATCCACCTCCCCACGCCATATTTAATGTGATATAGCAGCCAACAAAATTCATGTGAAAAACAAAACAACTTACAATAACCTGGTTGTATAAGTGTACACACCCCTTACACACTAATAGTTAAATAGTTAAAGCACATTTTTGTTTGTCATACAGCATTGTCTTTTTAGCACGTCTCAATCTGGCCATTTTATTCCATTTTATGCTGCCACCACCGTGCTTCACCGTAAGCATGGTGCTCTCTGGGGGATGAGCTGTCTTGTTTTTGTTCTGAACATACCTTTTAGAATTATGTCCAGAAAGTTCGACCGCAGCACATTTTCCCACATGGTTTGGGGTGATTTAGTCCGACTTGGATGCTTTTTTTTAGTGAGAAAGGGCTTCTGTCTAGCCACCCTACCCCATAGTCCAGACATATGAAGAATATGAGAGATTATTGTCACATGCAGAGAGTAATCAGTACATCTCAGATGTTCCTGCAGCTCCTTTAATGTTGCCTTGGGTCTCTTGGCAGCCTCCCTGGTAAGATATCCTTCATGGTACATTTAATGTTTTGGAAATTGTTTTGTAGCACTCTGCTGATGGATGCCTTTTAACAATGAGATCCTGCATACGTTTTGTAAGCTCTTTAGCTTCAGCAGTTACCTGAAACAAAGATGTCAATAAGTACCTACAGAAACCACTGATCTTTAGTTGGGGTTAATCACAATCCCTTCAGTGATGACAGGTATATGATAACTACTACCGAACATGAGTTTGAATGTGGAGGTTCATTATGAGCACAGTCACACACCTCATTATAAAAGCGTGTGCACACTTATGCCACCAGGTTATTTTTCTTCTTTTTTAAATGTTTTTTCTCCCTGAAGCATTTCTGTTTGATTTTCACTTGGATTCTGTTTTTTCAATGCTACATCATGTTGAAGGTGGGAAAAGATCTGACATGACTGATCCTAGTTTTTCTTTTCTTCTCCCCAGAAAATCGACTAGCATTGCATTTATATATGTGTATATATATATATATATATATATATATATATATATATATATATATATACA
>JAFFST010053726.1:32653-58061 GCA_022414735.1 Noturus placidus | reverse complement strand
ATATATATATATATATATATATATATATATATATATATATATATATTTGTTTCTTTGTTTGATAACAGTATTATAGGGGAAATAAATCCATCACTCATGCATGAGTCAAAATTACACAGGTAAAATTGATGACAATAAAGCATTAAATATGTTGTAAAGAAATTTTATAATAACACGAAAACAGCATTTTTATTTTATACAAAACAGCACTTCTGGCACATGGAGCAGAAAACCACAAGAGACATGATGTACTGTATGCTTCTACTAACTTCATAACAAAAAGGTCTGTATCTAACATTTGCTAATCTTAATTTCAGTTATAAAGGTGTACAAATTGAACTTAAATTCAGCCTCACTCTGCAAAATGTCTTAATGTTCAATATGCATGTGCAATATAATATTCAATCATAATGTTCAATATAAATCCAGCTGGAGAGCCAGAATTAAAAGTGTGTGTATGTAAGTTAACAACAGCTAAGCATTTGATTCTGGATCAGCAAAAACATACGGTGAATTGAAATATAGTATATGGCTTTTTTTTTTTAACTGGTCAGTTATTGTGAGCGTCAGTAAATATTAAATGTTTAAAAATTCCAAATGCCTGAGCAAGCTCTGCCTGATGATGTGTTAGAGTTTCCATTTCAGCCTCTTTTAACCAGACAGCAACCACAAGTGATGAGACCAATTATGGAACAGAGAGAAAGGCATGAAGAGTCACGTAAACTCTGAAGGGTTTAGTGCAGCATGTAAAGTTTAGTCGTTTCATCGATGCTGCTCCTCACCTGCTCTTGAGTGACAGAAGCGGTCTTAGTTAGTTACCACTCTCAGACAAGCACAGACTCATCCCAGAGACAGCTGCTCAAAAGTTTTGCATGCTGTGATAAACCATAACTGACGATGAAATGATAGACACCTTGAATTATGGCTGGCAGCACAGGAGGCATGTGCTTGATCCAAAGTTTATGACGTAAGAAACCCTCGAAGCGAGCCACGTAATGAGCACCTTCCAAGAGTGCGTGTTTACAGAACACCAATCTAATACAAGCATGATATTACAAGCATGACGAGAGAGGTTTACTTTCACAAAATAAAAAAAGCTGCACACATTATTTTGATAACTTAAAAAAACCTTCCCAGAATAACACACCGCTCCCCACCTCCAGCACATCCAACAATAAAGTGCAAACAAACTACCTACTAAACAGTAAGACACACAAAAAAATCCATTTTTTTATACTGTGACCAAGTGGAAATCAACACTAAATTTACATAGTTGATCTGTGAGCACATTTATAATCACATTCACACACAAGCGTGTTGGCCTTTAGTTAATACAAGCGATTTGTCCAACAATAGATGGTTGTTTTATTTATTTTTTTTAAATGTCCAAGGTCATACTTTTACTGCGTAAGGACGACAGCACAATAGTTAAATCCCATGATGTTCTGCAAAATTAAAAACTTAGTTATGTTAATCTTGTATACATCAGACATATTGTGCGCACATATGCTGTAACTACATGCATACCTGATTACAACTCCACACGTGTTATATCAGTTGGTGAACATGCAGCTGTTTAGCCATGCTGGGCAAATGGGATGATTTTCTTTTTCGGGGGTTTGGGATTTGTGGGTTACAGTAAACGTAGCTACGTTCACACACAGTTATTTTTTTTATCACTGCAAGTTTTCAGTCGCTGTAATATGAAGTCACCAGTAGGCGTTCCTACTAATGGTTGCCATAGTGACACTTATCGGTGGGTGGTGCAATTAGCATTCTACTTTTGACAACAAATCAGTTTTCTTGCTGCTAAAATGAAACATGCTGGAGGGAGAGCGTCCGTATTTAAAATTCACCAGTGTGTAAATATGCATCATATCCTATGAGATGAAGGAGAAGCAGTGTGCACTCTTTGACATTGTGGTCATCTATCTGTGGACAGTCTGAGTCCAGGAAACAATTCGGATTCGGAGGCAGCATGGCAGATCACGCATCACATGCGCTCTAGTGTCTTCACTCACATTGGTACTCACTGCACCAAGTTGCTCCAAATCCATAAAGTTCAACTTCTGAACTTTGTCATGTCGATGGACACGCCCATATCTGGTCGCCAATCGTCGCTATAGCCAGAAGTCGCCAGCTCTCTATGAAAACAGTCTGTAGTCACTTTGTCACTGCCAGTTGCTGTATGTGTGAACTCTACCTTAAGGGTCTTGCTCAACAATGACACATTTCTCTCACCGTGTACCCACTCTGCCTCCTTGCACACATTTGCTAAAATGTGCACAAAGAATTGTGACCAGCACCAGGGTAGATTCAACATTATTATGATTATTTCCTTTTTTTTTTAATAACAGACACCAGTATTTGTGGTTTTGCTTGAATCAATCTCAGTCAACGCTGATGACAGACTAAAGAGCAAATGACTACACTGTTATCCAGGCAGCATAGTAATAATCTTCCTCACATCAAAGCTCCTCTCTGGTCAGTGATTCCTGCAGCTTGAAAACCAACATCCCACTTAAAACGCCATCCTGGATTTTTATAGCAGCTTCACGAGAACGTACGCAATTCCACAGCAATGCCTTTCAGAGCTCGAAGCTAAACGTTTAGGCTCATTGTGGGTTTTGTTTATAGAGGAGCTGTCAAGAATAAATCTGAAGTTCCAATAAACCATAAACCCTAAATGACAGCACAACAAATAAAGCATCAGGGTCAGTTTGTTGTTATACAATCACCGCATGTACTTTGAATTGAATTAAATTAATCGTACAGTCCTGGCATGCTACTGTATTTGATTGGTCTATCACTGCTCTTAATTTCTTCAGAACAGTCCAAAGGCTGTTATTGTGTCATGTATAAAGCTACATCAGCAACAACCATAACAAACACACACATACATTTGTGTGCATACATAATACTAGTCATAAGTTTTTGAAAACCCTATATCTAAGCATTTTTGTTTAAATTATATCATTTACATGGTATTTAAAATTTGAAGGAAAAAATCATCAGTGATTATGCATGTGTGAATGGGGGAAATGTTTATTATTAAATGTTTACTGAGAAACGACTTCAGATTATCTCTAGACTGACCAATATTATCACTCTAAATTAGGCACTTGTAGCACACTAGATATTTATATTTTACAATTAGCACTTTCTCAGACATTTTATTTACAGGCTTAACAAATTTTACCTGTCAAGTGACCTTGTTTTTAATAGCACACTCATTTAGTGTCCCGTTAGCATCTTAGAGCAAGCAGTTATCTAAACAAAATACCACAATTGCTATTCTGTATCATTTAGTAAGTTCTGTGGCATTAAAAGTGGTCAAACTGCAAGAAAAACACAAAACACCAGCCATACACACACACACACACACACAGCTGACCAGGAGTGTTAACATTTTTTGCGTTAAAGGCACATCACTCCTTTGGTCTTCATTTTTGGTTATCCCCAATACATTTGACGAAATAAGCAAGGTCTATGATTTTATCTGAGAATTTGTATACTTTTCTGTAATGAAAATATAATTTCTCACTTTTACTGTGGATGTACTGTTTGTATTCATGTACAGCTGCTTTGAGACAATGTCTATTGTAAAAAGCGCTATACAAATAAAATTGAATTGAATTGAATTGAATTAATGGGTTTTTCATGGAGATGGATTTGGGCTGGGGTGTATTTAAATATATCATCCTGCACCCTCACTGTGAGGGATTAAAACGACACAAACGAAGCTAAGCCTCTCATTTATTCAACAAGCCTTAGTTTCTTATTTAAAAGAAATATCAAATATTATTATTATGCGTCCCTCTACTTATTTAAAAACGGAATTAGGCCCCCAAGAGGCTCAGCAGGTCTAACGCCTCCGACTTTGTTTGCATGTATTAAGACGCAGAAGGCTCGCTCCTTTATAGCGCAGGACTGAGAGACATTCTGCCTCCAAATAAAAAAAAGTGACAGTTTAAAAGCCTCCTAAATCAGAGCTGCGTATAGATCCGGGCCTCGTTCAGTTCCGACTGCAAACTCATGACTGGATAATTAAGCTCATGTTTCAGTTTGAACAAATAATAAAAAAAATTTTTGAACAGATAGGTGTTTGTGATGATCGAGCTCAGAGGAGGCCTGGGTGTCATTCAAGGCGATCATGTTAACGGTTTCTCATCACCACTCAGTAGCTGTACATGGAGAGAGGCGTGTCCTCCATCATATCATCCTACAACACAAAAATAAGCATATAATCAGATAATGTTATATGTAAAAACAACCGTAATTTTTCTTTACGTTTTGGAATCAAGGGTAAAGACAACTGTGACTCGATTATGGAGCCAGAGTGCATTATAGACTTATACAGACCCACCATGGGGAGATCCTGGAGTCGACGGAATTCCGGACGCTCGTTCCTATGTCTTAATTTCAGGAAAATTAGAAGAGAGACAATGGCAGCGGTCACGACAAACACGGACACCAGTCCAGCCAAGAGAGGATCCATTGATGTATTAGAGTCTGGAGATCACAGTAGCATACAAAAGCCAGGGGGAAAAGGAAAGAAGAAGAGGGGTGTGGGGGGTATTAAGTTAATTCTGCAATGTATTGAACTCTACATTATGTTAAATATTGAAAAGATAAAATAGATACTTTAACAAAACTGTGGTTCCAGGATCCATTCATTTTGGATTTGTATAGTGCTTTTAACAGTGGACACTGTCAATAAGTAGCTTTGCAGAAATAAATAAATAAATTCAGTACATACATTTTAAAGGTATAAGTTTAGCCCTTATGTGCAAGCCAGAGGCGATAATGGTGAGGAAAAACTC
This sequence comes from Noturus placidus, assembly GCA_022414735.1. Classification (NCBI taxonomy): domain Eukaryota; kingdom Metazoa; phylum Chordata; class Actinopteri; order Siluriformes; family Ictaluridae; genus Noturus; species Noturus placidus. The sequence goes on along the minus strand of JAFFST010053726.1, from coordinate 53,238 downwards.
CCTGAGATGATATGAGGAACCTTGAGAGGAACCAGACTCAAAAGGGAACCCATATTCATCTGGGTAACAACGGAGAGTGTGATTTTATTTATAGACTTAAAGTCTATCTTATTGAACTAAAGTTATTAACTGTTCAATGGTGGAGACTTGAGTTCAAACTGTTCTTAGCAACTGCAGTCCCACGGCATTCCAAGGAAGAACATCCACAGCAGTCTTTATGGTTTGCATGTGGTACCCTCCACAGCAACCTCATGGTGATCTTTAGGCTGAACACGTGGGGTCATTCTTAGCTGGAGCCAGTGAGTTTCAGGTGACGAAAAATCACAATCAATCAATCAACCAATCAAATCACATGAGGATGAGGACAGTGGTGGATTAAGGTGAAAGCTAATTTTGCAAAAATGAACATAAAAAGGAAACTAGTTCTGATGTTGGGACATGAGTACTTTTCACTTTGAAGGAGTCAGAAGCATGCTTCCGAAAAAACAGAAAGGTGGAACAGGAAACAGGAAGTGAGGCCATATCTTGGCAGTGTTGTTGCCATTTGGCATAAATTATTATTTTTTTCCTTACTCTTATATACATATACTGTTTCGTTCCAGTCCGATTCCGCTGAAATACTCCCTGCCTACCTCAACATTTATAACATAATTTACTTATGGAAAAACAACAGTACATCCAAATGTGAAAGAATTCACAATGAATTTTACAATGGGAAATGAGTTCTCATTTTGATTATTAGCAGGACTCTACAGTGCGACCTTTTTACTCGCATTTGTGACTGAAAGTTGGTTATTTTGTGCGACTGTGAAAAAATATTTAGTCACACCTGTGCGAGTGTCCTGTTCGGAGTTATATAATACAACCGGTATAAAAACTACAGGAAGTCCAAAATGTACAACAATTACTTTCACACTGCTTTTCATCACCTCAGTCAACCAAACAAGTGTGTAAAAACTGCAAAGAAGCCATTATGATGACGAGTAACACTGTATATCATCTGCCTCTCTCAATTTCCCGATCTCACAACCGCCATCTTTTATTGATCCTACAGAATGACCTGAACCTGTGACCTGCTCGTGTAGACACAGCGGCGTTGGGCGGAGTCAATTAATAATAATGCTAATGCTACAAGTTGGGTTTAATACAGACTTCTTTATGAAATAATTCCTCACCAATCATAATCAAGAGTAGCAACTGTTCAGTCTGTAAACATACAGTACACTGCTGCTCTCATTCACTAACTCTAATAGACAGCGCATTCACTAAATTTAAAACCAACGGTTGCCAGATATCACTACAAAAGTTAACTCTAGTCTTCATGTTTTTGATTTAATCCCCAAAAAACCCAATATTATCAGCAGACATGGCAACACTGTACTGGGAGACACATCTAAACAACTGATTAAAAAGCTAATAAAATGTCAAGACAGAAAATGTACTTTGTTATAATTAAACCATTTAATAAAAAAATAGATATTACAATAAATTCATAAAATATAAATAAAATGAAATAATGTTTAATTACTATAGATTGCATTTAATTTCAATTTGACATTAAGCTTAGTTGGCTATTTCCTTAGAAGGCTATTAGCCTTCTTTTTCCTAATATAGATCATGCTTGTGTTAGTCTACTTTTAATGAGGGCTCTTTATTTTTTAAGATATTTAAAAAATAAATATTTTATGCCGGTTTATTTATCAATTAACCATCAGTATTTCTCATTGCTATTATTTTAATTCAATTAATAGTGACCATGAGCAGAGAGCTTACATTTAAGTTTTTAATCATCAGACTGAATGCATTTACCACTACGTTCGTTAAACTGGCTCCTTACCCAGTCCTTTTTTCCCCAGGCAGAAAGCCTAGGCAAGGTTACAAAGTAATCCAAATAGAAACATTTCCATATCATTTTTAGTCAAATATATGCATGTTCGAAGTACATTATTGGCATTAAAAAAATCAAGACTTGATTCGTCATTAAAATTGGCTGGCGTGACATGCAATGAGTATTCTCAGATTGCCACAACGATTTCGTCATTTATCTGGTCTGGAATAAGACAGGGTGGTCCTGGTAATCATAGGCCCTACAGTGGAAATGTGGTCTACTTTATTAACCCTGCCCTGCTCAGCCTGTGTACGCATGAGGTACACTTTCTCCACAGACGCACTGCATAACTGAGCAAGCACGTACTCTTTACCCACATACTGTACATTGGCATACACAGTGAGTCAATATTAGTGTATAGTAGTGTGTGTGTGTATATATATATATATATATATATATATATATATATATATATATATATATATATATATATAAAAGCATGTGTGTGTGCTAAATTGATACAAGTTGGCATGGGAATAAAGCTCAGTCTGTTCGCTTGTTTTGTCAGCATAAAGATGTCCTGGGCTCAGGCCAGCCTCAAAGCCTCCAAGATTATAATCACATTCTTGTTCTCCACACACAATCAGCTTTTCCTAAGTGCTCACTATAGGTTTTTTGGAGAGTTACAAGAAAAAAAGAGGGTTGTGTGTGTCTTTCTGTGTGTGTGGCTGCACTGTGATAATAGGGTGATGAATAGGAGGCTACTCCATTCATCATGTTAGAACAAATAGTCGAGCACACACTGGCACACTCGAGAACAAAGAGAGAATCCATGCTGCAACAGAAGAAGTCCAAGAAAATCAAAACAGTGATAAGAGAACAAGTGCACACTGAATTATCAACAGCTGTGTCCACACATACTACATTTCTCATTTTTCACTCTATAAGGTTATGCATGTAGAACTGAATATAAAAAAAAAAAAATTACACTCACATTCAGTGTTGTCTCCAACGTTCAGCTCAGAAGGGGTGCCTGCAAGAGCTTTAGCATGGACAGGAGTGCTGCTACGCTCTGTGGTCTGGGTAGTGGTAGTGGTGGTGGATGAGGTAGTTGTGGTGGTGGTGGTGGTTGGAGCAGATATGTCTTTGGTGGTAACAGTTGAGGACTTGCTCCTGCTTCGAGTGGTTGTTGCCAATAGGCTGGTGGTAATCTGAGGCCTAGTGGAGGAAAAAAGAGTCTGGGAGTGTGTAGAGGGAGCCGATGCACTCAGTTTAGTCTCGCCTTTGGGCAGAGGTGTGGTGATGGTGGCAGATAGTGTTGTACTGGATGCTCTTGAGGTCTGGTTATCTCCGACTGAAACATTAGCCCCATCTCGACTTTCTGTTATGTTTCCTGGAACACTTGTACTGTTTGTAGGTGCAAGAGTATTCTCTGTAGGTCCAGAAGCTCCTGTAGGAAAACCTTTGTGGGAAAAAAATCAGAATGACACATATTAGCTTAGATATGAAAATCAATCAGTAAACTGTTTAGTGTTTGATCACTGCGATCAAGGAAATGTATGACAGAGGCAAAGACAGCATTCATTTACATTATGAATGAATGAATGCATTAGATTAGATATTAAAGTGGTGAAATAATTAGCTAAACATATAAGAAAGAAGAAACGAAAGCATTCACTTTTGTGTACGTGTTGGATATGATTATAAAGTGGATCAATTTAAGTCACTAATAATAAAGTGTACTATAGGAGTGCCACGATAGCTTCTAATTAGTCATACAAAACATTTAAACAGTTTAAACCCTGAAATGACAATCATCTGTAGAAAATGCTGCTTTTATCCGTGGTCTCCACATCTGACATCTACAGCATGCACAGCTCTCACATTATTAGACACAAACAGATTATACTCACAATAAATCCATTTAGGCATTCTGGACCAAGCACCAAAGGTGCATAGGCACCTATTGTGTTTATTTGTGTTCTTCTTATTATAACAATTCTATGGCAGAGGTCTATGGAAGCCCCTGGAACGTTATGGTAGAAAGTTGTGAAGTTTGGCGTGCTGACTGGGCATAGTGCCAAGAGTCAATTTGCTATATTTTGGGCTCCGTCCCTCAATGCTTCTAGTGCCTCTAATGTACCAGGTTCAAAGTACATTCACGGTCATAAATTTTGCACCCAATAAAGTCATTTTCTGCTATGTTGTATTATTTTTAATTCTCCGAAAAACATTCTTTATTGACGTCCTCCTAGGTCATTCACCCGACAACAACATTTAGCAAGTAGCCAGGATGACAGACCGTCCTGACAAAAAAAAAAAAAAAAAAAAAAACAACTCCATGAAGAATTTTGATAGAACAAACCCTTTTACCATAATGCACTTACAAACTTGATAGTGAAGACACCAATCAGTTTGTGGGGCCATATCTCAGCAACAGTTTAGTGTTCCAACACAAAACTTGGTAGTTTAGTTAAGCACATTGTCTTTAAGCAACCCAACAAAATTTGTCATTGCACCGCTATTGTAGCAGTCACTTTAATATTAGTATGATGCCGTATATAAAAGTATAAAAGTGCTCATAACTCTTCAACCGCTTGACCTAAAATCGTAATATGATTGCTTGGAGACTGCCGAGTGGAAGTCACATATTGCTTTTGAATTAAAGTATATGATATGGTAGGCATTGATGGACAAATTAGATTGTGATGTCATATATCTGCTGTGCTTCATTGTATAGACACAAAACATGACAAAAAACATCTGTGTCATTTTACCACAGGGTGGTGCTATGTAGTGCTTGGCCCCTCAGTAGCTGCTTGCAGCTCTTCTTTTCACACTGAAAAGAAAGCTTGTTGAATTTTGAGCTTAATTCAATTACGTACATTGATTCAACAGGATTAAATGAGTTACATTAACACAATTTGTTTTCGCACATGCAACATAATCTGATCATTTTTAAAGCCCTGAACAAAACTGAACGTTGCACTCTGAACTGAATTAAGGATCGACCCCAGGTCACTGGCCTTCTGCAACAGCCACATTACCACTGCATTATTCTATCACACATTTTAATCACATTATTTAATACTACAGTTATAGTTACCATCTGTGGTAACATTCTCACGATATTTCATCATTTAATTGGTTGATATTAATACTCCATGAATTGATCACACTCAAGCTAAACATTCAACAAAATTAAGCTAAGTATAAGCAATGAAATCATGCTTTGATGGGACACTTAATATTTGGATATAAACTATACTTAATATGTCCTCCTAAATCTGTCTGATGTATTCCATTTTTCTGGTTTTCAGATACACTCACTCTGTCTGTCTGTCTGTCTGTCTGTCTGTCTATCTATCAAACTAACCATTCATCCATCTGCCCATCAAACTATCCATCCATCCATCCATCCATCCATCGAACTATCTATCTATCTATCTATCTATCTATCTATCTATCTATCTATATATTTGTCCATCAAACTAACCATCCATCCATCTGTCCATCAAACTAACCATCCATCCATCTGTCCATCGAACTATCCATCCATCTGTCCATCGAACTATCCATCCATCCATCCATCCATCCACCCAATCGAACTATCAATCCATCCATCCGCCCATCAAACTATCCATCCGCACATCGAACTATCCTTCCATCCATCCATCCATCCATCCATCCATCCAACTATTCAACCGCACATCGAACTATCCATCCATCCATCGAACTATCCATCCATCCAATCGAACTATCTATCTATCTATCTATCTATCTATCTATCTATCTATCTATCTATCTATCTATCTATCTATCTATCTATCTGTCCATCAAACTAACCACCCATCCATCCATCCGCCCATCGAACTATCCATCCATCCATCCACCCATGTATCTACCCATCCATCCATCAAACTAACCATCCATCCATCTGCCCATCGAACTATCCATCTATCCATCCATCTGCCCATCGAACTATCCATCCATGCATCCGCCCATTGAACTATCCATCCATCCACCAAACTATCTATCCATCCAGCTATCCATTTGCCCATCGAACTATCCATCCATCCTTCAAACTATCCATCCATCCACCCATCGAACTATCAATCCATCCACCCATTGAACTATCAATCCATCCATCCATCCAACTATCCATCTGCACATCGAACTATCCATCCATCCATCAAACTATCCACCCATCAATCCATCCGCCCATCGAACTATCCATCCATCCATCTGCCCATCAAACTCTCCATCCATCCATCTGCCCATCAAAATATCCATCCATCCACCCATCGACCTTTCCATCCATCTATCTGTCCATCCAGCCATCCATCGATGTACCATCTATCATTTGAGTCTATTTGCAGTCAATTTAGGAGTTTTTTTTAGTTGTAGAGCTATTTTTGTGTCTGAACTTTACAGAGCAACCCATGAATACACGATTGGGAAAAACATGTTTGAGGCAACATTTAAGGGTCCACAAGCAAGAAAGTAATTACTTTATCTGACTGAATGTGAAATAATATTCTGTAAATAAAGGCGAAATCTGATTCATGTCTGATACTTATTTCAGTTGTTTCCAGAGTTGCATTTTTTTACTCTAATTTTGTATTAATTTATTTTAAATTATGCAGTTGTTTATAGTTTTATTATTCTTTTTCGTTAACTATAACCCAAGGGAGAAGGGAAAGGCAGGTGGTATGACAAGGACAGTATGTTACTGTGTGACTGTGAGCCGACTCACGAGAGAAAAGCTGAGATTGGAATGTGAAATGTGAAAGTTTAAAAGGAACACAGTGAAAATGAGTACAGTCTGTGTGTGACATTAAGTGTTAAGGAGCGATGTTTGAGATTGAGTTTTCTCTCATTTTCATGCCGTGTTGTAGCACATAAACATACGGTGTGTGTGTGTGTGTGTGTGTGTGTGTGTGTGTGTGTGTGTGTGTGTGTCTGACAGCAGATGTTGTGGTGCTGACGAGGTGCTTTTCTGCACTTGCAAATGAACCGAAGCAAACATCTTCAGGCTTCAAACTTTCTCACCTTCCTGTCAAATCTCACACTGCCTTTTATCACACAGCCTTCCACCTCCACCCCCTCCACCCAAACTCTCATTCTAGCTTAGATTTACTGTGCCTCTTTTGTAATTCTATGTGCCAAGTTTGTTTGATCCTATTGTTGCACAAATAGCTTACTGCTTGGCTTATGCTCCCTAAAATTGGCAATGCAACGGATCAACTAATTCGAGTCTGCAGTACAAATTTACAGTTACTAACACAATCCTTAAATTTAGGTCAGCCTTCCAGCACACACATTCTACTAGGTAGCACAATTGTCTAACCATCTTTACCGGCATCACACAGCTGGTAAACAGACAATTTGCATGATCTGTCTGTTACATGAGTGCAGCATGTATTATCTGTGCAAGAAACCATGTTTGTTCTGTTTACTGAGCTACAGAGGCTCTGTCCAGGCTGTCTCTGCTCTTCGCCTCAGGTCTTGGAGACACATGGATATACACACAAATCCAAGGATAATGATAATAAACAGAACGGGCTCAATTATTTCATTTTGATTTTACTCAAAAAATGTTTATAGGTATACTGTACGTGTTCTTTATAAAAATCTGGAAAATGATAGTACTGCAATAATGCAATAATTACACTATTTTGAATTCGGTTATTGTAATTTGAAAAGAAAAATGGCCCTTATTCATCAGAGTTACAAACGACGACAGATTTCAGCGCATAATAATGTTGTGAGAATGAAATCTGCTTCAGTCATCAAATTGTTGTACGTCAAGAAAACCGTGCAGTGATTCAAGCACTAAACATGAATCTGTTTCAGCTGTGTGGAAACAAGCTCACAGCTACTAGTCGTATGTATAGAACACACACCACCCCATTTTACCTTCATCTACTACAGCTAATTTACATAACACCCCATCATTTATGCAGGTGTCATGTGAGTAAGACATTAAAAGGAAAGCGTCCAGCAGGCTACTCAAGATCCAAGCAAGATCAGAGGGAAGAAAGAGCCGTCTAAGGTCCGAGAAAGGAAGTAAACACAGAGAGGGGGAAAAATTATTCAGTGAAGCAGAGTTAGAGGTGTTGTGGTCTGAGATAGTTGCAAAAAAAAAGACAGTCAAGTCCCTCAGGATTTTACAATCACAGAAAAAAAATGCCTCCGCACACACAGGGTCATGGTGGGACTCGAACCCCCAACCCTGGAGGTGTGAGGCAAACGTGCTAACCACTAAGCCATCGTAAATAAACAAATCCTTAGTTCATACAAACCAAGCAGTAGAAGAAATTCATTACACACCTTCAGTGCTTGGACCCCTAATCAAGAACAATCTTAACAATTCCAATACAGTTAAAAGCACAAAATATCTGTGACAAATTTGGGAAGATTTTCCAAAAAAATCCTAGGACTATTTCGTAAAAGTAGACGTTGCATATTATGAAAATGAGCCAAAAAACATCCTTCGTGCCAGAAATTAGTGGTCAGGTTCCAGATCAATTTGGCCTAGGAATAAGAATAACAAAAAGGAATAAGATGAGAAAAGGCTTTCGAGCGTCTGTCTTGCAGTTCTTGTGATATGAAGCAAAAGGTAAATGTTTGCACTACAGCTCTACTATTATGCCATTTGCACCCATCTCTCTTGCTTGGTTAAAGGGGAATGGAGTGCGATCTGTTGACTTTCACGTCTGTACGACTTCCAGTTTGGTCTGCACTATTCATTTTGGCAGAGAATCTGGATAAGAAATATCCTTACAAAAACAATATATCTTTGGTATCTTTGTTGCTAGTACCCGTAAAAAAATCGGATGTAGAGTGTTTTAATGGTGATATCGAATTATATAATATCTTTGCGTGATAAGATACATTAGTGCTGTATGCCTATGCACCGATAGAGGAAGAACTTCTTTTCCTGCTTCACACATTGCTATGATCCACTATGATATTGTTCAGTTGCTAATCTTCTTCTCAGGGGTTTTCTTGTCTCCATCCCTTGTCTGAAACCCGCTGTGCACATCTGAGACCATCCGAGCCGGGGGGGTGGGAGTGTGGCCTTTATTGCATAAAATATATACAGTGACTTGAAGACATACAGCATGTGCAGTACACTGCACTAAGTCTAATGCAAAAATATATTTTTTTCCCCACACCATCCTTCCACAGAAGTAAATCAGCATTCAGAAATTACATTCTTCGCTACAGTTGTTTTGTTCACTCCTATCTTTTTACATTAATTCCTCTTATATTTTTGTTGTAGCTCATTTCCTCCGCTTCCCGAATAAAATACCTCAACATGCTATTTCTTTATTATGCTCATGCTAATTCGTGCATGGATTTCTGTCTATGTGATTTTGTGTTGCAGTGACCATTTATAACCCATACAAATAGGACTAGTGAAGGTCAAAATAATTAAGCTGTCATAACATGAAATTGCTATTCCCTAAGGTGCAAGAGTTTTTCTTAATTGTACATGTCTACTCACATGGCGTTAATGAGAGTAATATACAGTGCCCTATGAAACTATTGTAATGGCAAGGCAAATTCATTGTTTGTGCTATGCGCCAAAGTCATTTGGGTTTGAGTTTTAAAAAATGGATATGAGACGAGAGTTTGGGATTTCAGCTTTTATTTCTCTGCAAATTCTACACTGGCTTTCTGATTCTTACTGTTGATGAGTGATTTGCATCTTGTGGTATGGCCTCTAGATTTCTGCTCTCGAAGTCTTCTTCAAATGGCGGATTGTGAGACCTTCACCCCTGCCATGTGGAGGTTGTTGGTGATGTCACTGACTGTTGATTTTGGGTTTTGTTTTGTCGTCAGCTGCTGTTGTTTTTCTTGGCCGACCCATTCGATTGCTCAGTACATCAGTGTTTTTTTCTTTTTCAGGACATTCTAAATTGTACTATTGGCTATGCCTGATGTTTGTGCAATGCCTCTGATAGATTTTCCCTCTTTTCTCAGCTTTTAAATGGCTTGCTTTTATCCTATAGATGGCTCTCTGGTCTTCATGTTGGTTTATCCTTTTTGCTATTTATTGTTTAAAACACTCAGTCTAACAAAATGGGGGAAAAACCCTCACGTTCCAATATTTTATTTTTGCTCGCCTACAAATCAGGTGGTCTGATACAAAATGTGCTATGTTTTATGTTGTTTAACACAACTACATATAAATACCAGGAAATGAAAGCTGAAATTCTAAACTCTCGACTCATATCCAGCTTTCGATCTCAAACCCAAATGTCTTCAGTCTACAGCAAAAACAAATGAATTGGCCTTGGAACATCAGATGCCAGATACAGATAAAGAAACCTAGAAAGCCTCACCTGGAGTGACTGTACTGTTTACTGTATCGTTATAGCTCTGCCTGAGGGTGTCGTTAGCAGAGAGATCTACTGCATTACTGCTATCTCCCTCGGAGGAAGCGCTGAGAAGTGTAGGTCCTGAAAAGGATTCTGGTTTTGCAGTGGAGAACCTCTGGGGAGGAGAGGAGGTGGATGGCATGGTGAAGTTTGGAAGATGTGCGGATGAGCTGAAATCATCTTCACCTGGACACACACGCACACACACACACACACACACACACACACACACACACACCGGAGTTTCCGTTAGTTTCCATTTTCCAGAGTTAGTTAAAAATTCAAAATGTCTGATAAAATAAAAAAAATTCAGACACAGTGTCTGCTAAAAATATGAACAAAGTTCATTCGCAATGGCACGTCTAAATAAGGTCTCTGCGCAAATATGTTTTTCACATGTTTTGTCCTGTTACGTGCACTCTGTTACTTTTATCTTTCATTTGACTTGATTGATTGTTATTATTATATCGTTGTAACACTTCTAGTTCGAATCGGGAATGAGGAGGCAGGCTGATTACAACTCAAAAGGGCTTTTTATCCTCTCTATTTTTACTTTTCAGCTGACTCATTCAACAACACACACACAATCTCTGCGATGGTCTCTATCTCGCTCTTGCTTGTTACTGGAGGCACTGAAAGCACAAACAGACACACACACACACACACACACACAAGTAAACTCGGGCTGATACAACACAGGTGAGAATCATGTGTTACATGCCAATTCGACACGCCTCCTCTCCGTCCACAGCTGATGCTTGACCACGCCCCCGCCGCCACAATCGCATCTACTACGCATAGTCCAAAACATTAGAGTGCAAAATAAAAACACGGAAATTAAATGATCAGATTTTTTGTTACCTTTACATTTATTCATTTTGCAGACGTGCAACTTACAAATGAGGAAATACAAGCAAAGCGATATATCAAGTGGAGAACAACACAAGTAGTGCTACTAGATATTTAAAAGATCTTTAATTGAGTTCTAGAGAAGCTAAGTGTTCAGAGTAGAGGTGTAAGAGCCAGAGAAAGTTTTTTCTGTTTTTTTAGGGTTTTTTAGGATAATGTGGTTTGTAGTTTTAGGGTTTAGTTCGGTGTTCATGGAAGAGATGGGTATTTAGCTGTTTTTTGAAGATAGTGACAGATTCTGTGGCCCGGATTGAGGTTGGAAGTTCATTCCACCTCTGAGGGACAGTTAGTGCGAAAGTTCTGGAAAGGGACCTTGAGTTTGTCTGAAAAACTTAGGTCTATAAGTACCACATAATTCCAAGGTTAGAGGCAAACACTATCTTGCAGTCAGAGGTCAATCACATCTTAGCCACATTCAGAGCAACATAACGGCTTTATGGGAACTGATCACTTGCACGTGCAGGAGAACGGCTTCCTAATGACTTCCTGGAAGCAACTCATGAACACGCATAATGGACTGATCATGTGTTTGTTGGTGGCAGAGAGATGATCCAGACAGAGAGAATGATGAATCTGTTTTAATGCACATGTTAAAGAGGGAGTAAGATGTGAAGGAAAAAAACAGAGAATGAGAAACACAAAACGGGAAAAGCTGCTATTAAATGATTCCTTTGTAATATATAATCTCAGAACAATCTGGATTTTCTGATTGGAAATGAGTCCTAGCTGGCTATTATGAATAAGGAATGAGTAAATGGGGTCTGTAACTGATTAAAACCCCGGAGGCAATTATAGCTCACTTGAGACATCTACAAGAGACCTTTACTTCTTTGTTGTACTGCAAGAAGGGCAAAAAAATGATAGTAACCATCAAGTTCCCTTTTCACTCAAATCACTGGAATCAACGGAATTTAGAGATAAACAACATGAAAACAGTCCAATTAAACATACAGGGATTTGTAGCTATGTTTCCATTCACATATTTTATGCAAATTTTCGGATTGCATAAAAAATGTTCAAAAAACACTGGATGGAAACACCATTTGCGAATAAAATCTCCGAAATGCACATTAAAAAGAAACAAAAAAAATCTTACGCATTCAACTGAGGCGGCTCATGTTTTTTTTTTTAAATCAATAAAACACGCATAAATTATGATGGAAACACATTTACTGAATAAATTCCTGGATGCGCATCAAAACAGTCATGTGACTTCGCCTCAACAAGTCATGTGATTGGATTATTGGCTCAGAAACGTTTCCTTGGAAGTGATGATTTTCTTCTCTTGAACATCCGGAACGGAAACTGTGCTTTATTCGCAAACGTTTTATGTCATATTTAAATTTTTCACAGAAGTTAAATTCGCAACTTGGATGGAAGCATAGCTACAGAAGCCTACAATATGCATCCAAGCTCTCTAGCAATGATTTTTCAACTGATATCACAACAACATGGCTACGCGCAGTAGTACACAAAGTAGCACTTCTTATCTTCAAATGACTTGTATGCTGTATATACATACAAAATATTTGCTTTTAGATCAATCAAAATACAGACATATTCACTTGTAAAATCTAAAACATCGACTATACAGATCACTGTTGAAGAGGTAAATATACATCACTTATCACAGTTAGCTAGTTGATAAAATCAGACAAACATGGAGTCACTTTGTAGCTCGAATGCACGAATGACGTCATTCCGAGCTCCAACTTCCCACTTCGTAGCAAAGTCGAATGCGGGATTGATGTGCCTTACCACTAGCTATGGTCTTGTCCTGATCCTTTCTCTCTAAAACTTGCTCTAATTTGTATGACTACAACTTTTTACATCCTCCCAAAATGGAGGGTAAAACACCAACACCACGGCATACTTTGATTTAATTTGAGCAGAATTTCAGTTCCATCACTCTATTCTCATAAATATCATAGATCATTTAGATCTTAGATCCATTGTTGCCAAAGTACTCAGAGCAGTCAAAACTAGTACACACTTGCTCTCATTATGAAATCTCACCGTTTCCCGCTTTGCCCTCCTCTTTCCCTGCTATCACATCAAGTCTTCCACAGTAACCATTTCCTTGCTCTTCCCCTTAGACTCGATCCCTCCCTCTCCTGTGATGATTTTGAGAGAAGCCAGTGACTCCATGTTAATGCTATTAGAGCACTGATAGAGAGGCATGCCACTCTCATAGCAGTCCTAATCTCTCTCTCTCTCTCTCTCTCTCACTCTCTCTCACTCTCTCTCTCACACACACACAACCAGCCGAAGAGTCAGTTTCCACTGAGCATGAGCACACACCAATGCGAAAATGTAAAGTATGTTACACTTATCTGAATCCATTATGACAATATTTTATTGTTTTTTGTTTATTCTTTCACCACTCTTGTATATCTTCAGCATATTTATGTTCAGCTAGAAGGTTTTACTCTCAAATTTTGGATTCAAATCGAATTATATTCGATTCGGTTCACTGATTCGTTTCATTGCATTGTATGAATGCAATCAGTGACCCAACCTATACAAATACATGAACCAGAAACTTGGCGGGTTATGCTATGTATCCAAAAATAATTTCCAAAGAGACTCCACCCACTCACACAAGAGCTACCAGCCATACAGAGTGAGGGCTAACACATGCTTCCTCTGAGACACATGCAGCTCAATTTGTCATATCACAGGGCAGCTGGACAGGACCACCAATTGTCCTTCTATATACATAAGCCAACGTGTTTCAGTTGCACCGCATGGCCCCATGGCGGGTAACGCTGATCACCAGTGTTTTGGGAACATTAAATAAGAAACTCGAGAGATACTCAAATGCTGATTATGATGCCAAAGCGTGATTTAAAACGTGTTTTTAGACTAGAAATTGGTGGTGGGTTAAGTCTACACGGACCTTTTATATTTTTTACTTGTTTTTTTTAAAGGGAAACAAGGGCCACTTCACCCAGTATGTAAAACCACACAGTAGCTCTTGTCCTTCTGTTAAACCCTTCCCCCTTTTCACTAAACACGATTCCTCTAAACCACATATCTCAGAGCAGCTGACGCTCTCAAAAAGTTCTCTCTCACACCACAAGTCAGTGTCCTCAGGGAGAGGTGTGTGCACATGCATGCGTGTGTGTGTGTGTGTGTGTGTGTGTGTGTGTGTGCACGCACACCAATCTACCACACCCTGCACCCCACAATAATGGCCCTGTTCTCCAGAGTGGATGGAGCACCACGGCTTACACTCTCCTGACGCAAACGCACACTGAGTGTAGCTCACATGTGAGCACCGCAATGCACAATGACCGCATTTATCACGAGCAATTATACAGGAGTTAGCACAAGTAGACTGGGATACTCTATAACCAGTAGTTGGCTAAAAGAATCAGTGTTTGTGTGTGTTGTAGACTATATACAGTATCTCACAAAAGTGAGTACACCCCTCACATTTTTGTAAATATTTGATGATATCTTTTCATGTGTCAACACTGAAGAAATGACACTTTGCTACAATGTAAAGTAGTGAGTGTACAGCTTGTGTAACAGTGTAAATTCACTGTCTCCTCAAAATAACTCAACACACAGCCATCAATGTCTAAACCGCTGGCAACAAAGGTGAGTACACCCCTAAGTGAAAATGTCCAAATTGGACAAACGTGTCAATATTTTGTGTGGCCACCATTATTTTCCAGCACTGCCTTAACCCTCTTGGGCATGGAGTTCACTGGAGTCCTCTTCCACTCCTCCATCACGACATCACGGAGTGTCATTTCTTCAGTGTTGTCACATGAAAAGATATAATCAAATATTTACACAAATATGAGGGGTGTACTCACTTTTGTGAGATGCTGTATATATATATAAAGCACGTGTGAAGGAAAGAGGAGAGGCAGAAAGAAAGACAATGCTTGGAAGGATGAGAGATTTCTCTCTTAATGTATATTAAAGAGATTAATAAAGAGAAACTCGTGGGAATAGCTATGTGAAAAACAGAATGAAGGGGGTAAGACGGTTGCACCAGTACGGGCTGAATAACATTTGGTCATGACCGTAGAAATAGAAGCAAAGTGTTTCTCAGATCACCACAACCATTATCACATACACACACCTGGCCGCGCGCACCTGGCCGAGCATTTACTTTTAAACTAGTGTTCATTTAGCATGCGGTTTTGTTAATCACAGCTTTGAAGGGGAGTTCAAAGAGCAAGCATTCTCTGATCTGAGGATCTCGAACCACAACAGGAGACTGAAGGGAAACAAGGATTTACATCCAGGGAAAAAAGCAGAATGTTCAACTAACGACCTACACAAGTAGAGAAAAAGGTCAAAAATTGTCTTTAGTGTTTAACCTTTTGATCAGAGAAACATATATTTGAAGTATATTCCCAATGATATTTTACTTTTTTTTGTACACCTGGGTGACTAGGAACAGTAAATTGTTCAACCATAACTTCCTGTTTCACAGGTATATAAATATGAGGTAACACAGGCCAAATTCCCTTAGTCATTCATAACAATGGGGAAGACCAAGGAATATAGTTGTGATGTGCGGTAAAAGGTTGTTGAGCTTCACAAAATGGGAATGGCTATAAGAAAATAGCACAAACATTTAAAATGCCCATTTCCACCATCAGGGCAAAAATTAAGAAGTTACAGTCATTTGGAAATGTTATGAATCAACATGGAATTGGACATGTGTCTATATTGTCTCATGCACTGGGAAGAGGATGGTTTGAGTGGGCAAAAAATCACCAAGGATCACAGCTGGAGAATTGCAGAAGTTAGCTGTGTCTTGAGGTCAGAAAGTCTTCAAAACTACAATCCAAAGTCACCTACATCACCACAAGTTGTTTGGAAGGGTTGCAAGAAAAAAGTCTCTACTCTCATCCAAAAACAAACTCAAGTATCTTTGAGACACTACTGGAACTTCAAATGGGATCGGGTTCTACGGTCAGATGAAACCGAAATAGAGCTTTTTGTCAATAAACCCCAAAGGTGATTTTGGCACACAAAGAGGTCGACATATGGAAAAGTACCTCATGACCACGGTTAAATATGGTAGAGGCTCTTTAATGTTTTGGGACTGGTGGACCAGTTTTGCCAGAGGACCTGGACATTTTGTTAGGATACATGACATCCTGGACTCCATCAAATATCAACAGATATTAAATAAAAACCTGACTGCCTCTGCCAGAAAGCTTTAAATGGGCTGTGGTTGGATCTTCCAGCAGGACAATGATCCAAAACATACATCAAAATCAACACAAAAATGTTTTACTGACCACAAAATCATGATCATGCCATGGCCATCTCAGTCCCCTGACTTGAAACCCAGAGAAAACCTGTGTGGTGAACTGAAGAGGAGAATCCACCAGCCTGGACCTCAAAATCTGAAAGATCTGGAGAGATTCATTATGGAGGAATGGTCTCAGATCTCTTGCCATGTATTCTCCAACCTCATTAGGCATTATAGGAGAAGACTTAGAGCTGTTATCTTGGCAAAGGGAGGTAGCTCAAAGTATTGACTAAAAGGGTGCTAATAATTGTTGCACACCTATATTGAACAAAGTTTGTTTTTTTTTTTATAAACCCGTGTTGTGTTTGCAATTGTTTGATATCCATGAGAGCAGAGTATTTTTCATTTTTTTTAACACAAGATCAAAAGGTTAAACAATAAAAACAAAATTTCACAGACTTTTTTGCTCATATTTACCAAGGGTGCCAATATTAGTGGAGGGCACTGTAACTAGCCATTTCAAAAAAGTTTCTGTAATGAACTATTGTTTTAATAAATGTGTTTGATTAGTTTCTTGTGTTTGACTTGTGTATTTATTTGGTGGTATTACAGTATATTAGCAATATGTGCTGTAAACATACAATTTGGCACTCTTTCCCTTTTTTAACAATGTGCAATGTACAATGTGGTGTTACTTTATGAATGCTATGACTCAATGGTGTGAAACATCCAGGCCACGGGCCAGTAAAGGTTTTTATCTGGTCAGTCAGTGTTATACAGCAACTATACAGCAATAAACCAGGATCATGTGCTCAACAACTGACAAAATATGTGCTAATTACTAAAAATTCAAGTAATTTTTGTCATGCTAAAAACAAGCCTTCTGTTACTCTGGATAATGACAATGTTCTTCTTGCCTCTAAATTGGCTATAGCATTCCCCGTGGACCAAAAAGCTCATCAAACCTGTATTAAATCAGTACATTTTAGGCAACTACATTTTCTACTGTGTTATGGACCAACTACTTCTGTGCATTATAGATGAAATTGGTCTAAGCATTATTATTTTTTTATACTGTAAATATGATTACAGGTCCAGTTGTATTGGAGGCTACATTTGTGCAGGACTCCATCTTAGATTTTTCTTCATGGTCATATTTTCAGATGTATGGCTTAGCGTGCACTTGGAGAGTGGGAACACTACATTTATAGAAGTAGACATCATGGGTAAGGTGAGAAATAGATGTGTTTAGATAGAAAAGGTTATACATGACATGTCATACCAATCCTTCTGTTTTTGCATTTCTTGGAAATTCATCCAAACTGCTTTTTTGCTCTGGCCCACTTGACAATGGAGTTCATAGGACGAGCGGGGCTTTATGGAAGAGTGGCCAGAAAAAAAAGCCACTGCTTAAAGAAAAAAATAAGAAGACACGCTTGGAGTTCTCTAAACTGCATGTGGAAGACTCCCAAAACACATGGAAGAAGCTTCTCTGATCAGATTAGACCAAAAATCTAACTTGGGAAATTGATTATGAAAAATGATATGTCTGAAGTGATCCCAACACTTTCCATCATCCCGAGAACACCATTCCCACAGTGAAGCATGGTGTTGGCAGCATCATGCTGTGGGGAAGCTTTTCATCTACATGAACTGGAAAACTGGTCAGGATTGAAGGAAAGATGGATGGAATTAAATACATGGCAATTCTTGAAATAAACCTATTTCAGATTTGAGACTGGGATGGACGTTCACCTTCCTACAGTACAATGATCCTAAACATACTGCTAAAGCGAAGCGAAACTGGAGTGGTTTAAAGGGAAACATTTTAATGTCTTGGAATGGTCTAGTCAAAGTCCAGACCTTAATCCAATTTGTGGCATGAATATGTGGCATGACTTGAAGATTGCTGTACACGAACACAGCCCATCTAACTTGAAGGAGCTGGAGCAGTTTTTCCTTGAAGAATGGGCAAAAATCCCAGTGGCTAGATGAGCTAAGCTAATAGGGACACACCACGAGACAGTGCAGCTGTAATTGCAGTGCAAAAGGCAGCTCTATAAACTATTGACTTTTGGCAGAGAGGGAGGGGATACTAATGCACTTTTGTCTTAATAATTTTGTGTCACAGTGAAAAATATTTTGCACCTTCCAAGTCATAGGCATGTTGTGGAGGGGGGGGGGGGGTTTAAATACTTTCACTGTACTACAAAAAACATTTTTGAAACTCCACTATAAGATGCAGATGGCTGTACAGAAATGCACAATACTACATGATTACATTTCAACAAATTATATCTTCCTGCTCAAGCACAGTGACTATGGAACATTTTCTTTTTTGAACAACAGAGACAAGAATCTGCTTAGCCAGACTTACAGTCAGCAATTTATAATGCCTATACCTCTTTTCCACTCAAATATCAATCGCTCATTCTGCAAAGTAATACTGACTAAGCTGGATTACCTACATCATGTATCGGCCACGATAAATACGCCTCACATGCACCAACAAACAAAGGAAAGGAAAGCACCTCGGTTCTTTCACAAAGACGACATGCAACAACAAGGACAGTGGTAGTGTCTGAGTTCGTGTAACTATGGCACATAAACCATTTCCATATTTAGAATGAAAATTTTCTTTCGCAGTTCCAAACAGTGTGCGTATTGTACAGTACTGTTTTCAATACGCTTTGGAAAATATAGTTTATTTTTACACTGTACAACAGGAAAGATGGATGAAAGTTTATAAGGGCTCGATTCCCAGTGGTGAGGACAGGACAAGACTGCGCACAACAAGATGTCAGCAGGCAGTCAGTTAGAACATGGAGTGCGACAAAAGAAGGTTTGGCTCTAAAAATAAACCGTGATTGTTCCAATACATGTTCAGAACAGTCTTCCTCACCCACCTACACGAAACTCGAACTTCCCAAGGCGGTGAAAACCCTAATGTATAAACTGAGGAGTTCTGTGAGTCTTAAAATCATGTTAAGAGAAATAAACCTTGATAAAGATACCACAGAAAGAGCAGGAGCATGCGTAGCTACATGCGGGTTGAGTTTTTAGCACTCGAACACTCCCCATAAATCCCCAGTGAGTGATGTAATACCAATTAATTTTTCTGCTTCTGTAACAGAGAAAGAGGTTTATGTCTAAGTGTGCAAACACGAAGAAGAAGGAAAAAAGCTCAACTCACATGTTTCTATATAAACAAGAAAATCAATGGAACCTCTGTTTTAGGTTTAAAAAGCTCTATGATCGTCACATGCTTGTTTTTCCTGTCTCGTGTTACTTGGAGTAGGTGCAGATATCTCAATATATCCCAACCACCTCATTAACACGTTCGACAGTGACTGACACAATGCAATTATTATGTGATATTGGGAGACTTTCAGCCTGGGAAAGATTGAGTCAGCATGAGATGGCATGATTTGGTTTAAATATAATTTGTTTCTCTCTCTATCTCTCTCTCTCTCACACACACACAACCGTAGGGCAAGACCACCAGTGAAATCTGGCCATCCAGATCAAGCAGACCACGTGTGAAATGCAAAGCAGAAGCTCTGACTGCATCAATCTGTAATGTAATCATGATTCAGATTTTCTCTTCTAATCAGTTTTAGGTCTTTCACAGACCTCAAGTGCCTTAACCAGCACCACAGAGCTGTAGAAGAAAGTGGAAAAGCTGGGCTGTAATTAAGTCAGCCGAGCTCTCCAGAAGTCGCCTGAAATAGAGAATTTAATGGCAGATCTGTTTTTCATTCCTATGGACATTTAAACTGGTCTGTAAGGACGGCCAAGAGAGTGAGTGAAAGAAGAAAGGCAGTTGGATTTGTGTGCGAGGAAAGCTTGTCTCAGAGAAAAACAGAAAAATATGTAATTGCAGAGATATATATATATATATATATATATATATATATATATATATACACACACACACACACACACACATCCACTTTCCATACTGCTTATCCTGCACAGGGTCTTAGAAGCTCTCAAGGCAGAGGACACCCTGGACGGTGTCATTCATACACCTCTGACAATTTGGAAATGCCAGTCGGCCTACGGTGTACACATACAGGGTGGAGGGGATTTTAACCCCCAACCTGGAGGTGTGAAGCATTCTGACTACTAAGCCATACTCTCTCTCTTTCTCTCACACACACACATGGATACATGTGTGTATATATGTATACATATATACATACATACATACATACATATATATATATAT
>JAFFST010053726.1:7078-27220 GCA_022414735.1 Noturus placidus | reverse complement strand
GAACCGCAAACCCCACGGTTAGTGGATTAGCGGACAACCCGCTCTACCGACTGAGCCACAGCCGCCCTAATGTAAGTAAGCGGTTGAAGATGGATGGAAATTGTAGTTTTTGCAATTGACTTTTTTTTTTCTGTGAAAAGCAAGACACAATGGTAAAAAGCACATTTTGACTATTTAATTTATGCAATGGTGAAAAAAATGGAAAAATACGAAAAATTGTTCTGTTTCGGACTTCGGCTTTTGGCAAAGTTTTTCATTATATTCGGTTTCGGCCGAGAATTTTAGTTTTGGTGCATCCCTAACATTTGCCACTCACAGATATGTAATACTGGATCATTCTCCTCAATAAATAAAATGACCAATTATAATATTTTTGTCTTATTTGTTTAATTGGGTTCTCTATCTAATTTTAGGACTTGTGTGAAAATCTGGAATAACTCGAGTGTCGTCCACAGAGCCCAGACCTCAACACCTTTGGTTCCTCTTTTCAATGAACTGGAATGATGACTGCACCCCAGACCTCTTCCCACAACATCAGTACCTGTCCTCACTAATGATCTTGTAGCTCTAATCAACACAAATCCCACAGCCAAGCTCCAAAATCTAGTGGGAATACCCTCCCAGAAGAGTGGCACTTATTATAACCATGAAGCGGGAATCAATCTGGAAAGGCATGTTCAACAAGCAGATATGGAAGTAATGGTCAGTTGTCCACAAACTTTTGGGCAGGAAAAATAAACGTGAAATTCTCTGGAAATATCACACGGGGTCACTATTAGGCTACATTAGACATATTGAGACAACAAGAACAAAAAAAAAAAAAAAAACTCAATTTCCCAGAATGCAATAGGATTGACCTTAATGAAAGCGCCTGTGTAAAAATGAAGCAGGGTTTTTAACACTAGATATAAATAGGTAAATAGATAGCTTAGAATTGTTTCGCAAGTATCATCATTATTGGATATATAAAGCACTTGATAGGGTTTAGAAAACATTTGTTCATACTCCATACAGTAGGGATGAGAGAGTAAGCGAGAGGGAGAGAGAGAGAGAGAGGTGAAGTGAAGGATGGGAGGAGGAAGCACGGGTTTTTGGAAACACTGCACCATTGAGAACAGACACCTCCAGGCTTATTTTTTATGAACATTTAATTGCCTATATAATAATGCGGAAAACTGTCCTATAATGTGGACACACGGAGACATGGTCTGGTCCAGACGTTTAGAGTAGAATATAAAAACAAAAACGCACACACAAAAACAACATGGCTGAGCAACGCTAGCTTCACACTAGCTAGTTAAGACACTGCTCCGAGCCTCCTGTTCAGCAAGCTAATCGGTTTCTGGCAAAGTGACGAACGGAAAAAAAGGAAGACGAAGAATAGAGTAAAATCTACGAGACGTTAAGAACAAACAAACAACCCTGAAGACGTAGCTGCGTTGAGTATCTGTCATGTTCGCCTGTTCTGAGAGCATGGAGACCCCGGCTAGGACAGCAGCGAGCACCGCCGACTTCACCGTGGAGAACGTAGAGAAGGTGAGCAGACCACAGGACATGACATAACTGCACTTTCACTCGTTGGTTTTAAACCCGTACACACATCATGATGGAGGGGAAATGTGGTCTACATCATCCTTTACCCCAAGGGACCTCAATCCTATCCATAAAGCATACATAGAGATCATTTGCAGACCTTTTTATAAAAAAGATGAACCATAACTGAGTCCTCAGTTGGACCAGGTTGGAGTTAAACTCTGCAGGACGTTGACCCTCCAGGAGAAGGATTGGAAATCCCTGGTGTAGATCACTAGATCCTGACTGAATCTACCAGCTTGTGGAAAACCACTCAGAAATCAGAGGCGTTTGTGTTTCTTTCTTTCGTTTATTCTTCATTTCTTTTCCCAACCAGCCATGCAGTAAAGCATCACTTGATAGTGGACAAAAACAAGGCGGAGGACAGGACATCCAAGTTAAAAGACCAAAATATATCTATAAATATAACACACTTTATTCTATCAATTTTAGTTCTGTCAAACAGGTGAGAGCAGACACTGTCCAACTATTTAAGAGACTCGACATAGACATTAAATTCACTTAAAAGTAGTTTAACTTTCCATTTACGTTTTCCACGTTTAGCTTTAATTTTGCGGTATTTGTCATGAAGAATTATTAAAGTTATAGAGAGCGACCTTATTAATCTTATTAAGATTTATATCTACCCTGTATCCTAAAAAATAATTATACATGGACACTTCATTCCAAATTTTGTTTGATTACCAACCCACACACAAAAAAGTTGTTCTTTTCTGGCCGTTTTAAACAAAATGAGCCGTTCTGGTCAACACCGAAGAATTTATTCTTGTAAGATTATAATTAAATCTGTATGTCTTTGTCGTGTTTTGTTTACATTGTGAGTATGTAACGCTGCCATTGTCCAGATGTGAATGCAGGTGTTTTCTAGTTAGTCAGATTAAGATAAAGGCAGGAAGACGCGATCTTGGACCCCGGGGTGGATGGTGGCGTTCACGTTCTGATGTAGTGCACTGTGATCATTTCTCGAAACCCTACACGATGCAGAGACAGGGTCGACTCTAAACCGGTCTGGTGTGAGACTCGGATATTAATAGGCTTTATCTGATCGACGAAAATGTGACAGAAGATTGTTGAATTCTGTCTGAAAGTGCATGTTTGTCTCTGTCTTTCCGATGTTAAATACAAGACACGGTCTAAGCTAAAGATGACACTTTCTCTCTGCAGTGTCACAGTCTGGTGTTATATTTCCATCTCTGGGAACTGTATCCCCAATATAAAGTGCTTTGTCTTGCTACTCCAAGTTTAGGTCTGGGTGATGGACAGAATCTGAAACTTTATTACAGTACAGCAGGAGGAACCGCTGCTGTGTCAAGCTGTTATTCAAAAAAATCTGTATGGGTATTGAGGATTCTTCTAGAAATCAGAAGATTATGAGTTTTTGATTAGATCCACAGCATTTTATGACAGTAGGCAACGGAAGTTGAAGGTGGTGAAGATGCCTGACATTTGACGTCCCCCCCCCCATTTAGACATGGTCTAAATATGTCTTGGGTGATCAAGCCAACCTTATAATAGTAATAATAGTAATAATGATGTTGATGTTTCTTTTATCAGTACTCTCAAACCAGCTGTGTATACGTCACCGATCTCAGAATCTATAAACCCCAAATTTAACATCATACAGCCTTGCTTCTAAACCTTTAAGGCTCTGGGTTACTGGTCAAAAGGTCAGGGGTTCAAGCCCCAGCACCACCAAGCTGCTACTATTGGGCCCTTGAGCGAGGCTGTTAACCCTCTCTCCAGGGGATGGCTGACCCTGCGCAATGACCCTGTGCTTTGACTCAGCGCACTGACTATGCGCTTCCTAACAAGCTGGGATATCCGAAGAAAAGAATTTCACTGCGCTGTAATGTATACGTGAAAAATAAAGGCTTCTTCTACAGCTTCTTAATGAAGCAGTATTACAAAATATAGGCTAGTGATTTCTCAAAGGTTTTAAAGCGGTCTTTGTATGATTACATTGGCGGTCTTTTGTTGTTTGGGACACATCCGGCCACGCGCGTCCAAGTCAATCTCCGTAAGTGGATCCGGATCATAAAAGACACGTTTGACTCTGTTCAGTAATGGATTTAGCACTGGCCACCTGTGATCTGATCAGCCGAGAGGGACCGATTTTTAAGTTTCAGCGCGTTGTCTAAATTTATGTTTGCAGCTTGCACATTATTTCGGTTTCACTCATCTTTTATTTGGTGCTTATGGTATTGAGCTCAGCTCAGTGCAGTGCAGAGATGGAGGTGAGGTAGAGCAGCATCATATTACAAACTTTACAGTGCTACAGCGGTATGATCAGTGCTGAAAGTAGGGTTTGGTTATATCTTATCGTTTGCGATATAAAAGGTAGAAAATCTCCCCACGATAAGAATGAATCTTCTCGCGATAATAACGATAAAGCCTAGTTGATGACGTGCGACCCGTTCGCAGCTCACGTGCAGAGCGAAAACAAGTACGGTGGAAGGTGGATGTGAAGCTGAGGAAGAGTTTAATCTCTAAACGAGGAGCTACCTCTACAGCCTGGAACTGGTTTGCTTAGAGAAAATCGTTTTTACCTTCAGATCAGTGTTTGTGTTTCTGAGGCTCTCAAGACTGCATGCAGCTGTCACTTGTTAATATAGTCACTGATCTCGTTATCGCAGTAAATACCAGAAACCTATATTGTGATATAGTTTTAAGTCCATATCGCCCATCTCTTGCTGAAAGTCTCCATGGTACAGATAAAGTGGCTGTGCTGCATATATAACATGCATCACTTCAGCTACAGTACCAACCTATTGCGTCTACAGAGATGGATATAATTGTTATAATAACGGCTAAGTGTCTGTTGACTGTCGCAAGTGGTCTGTGCAAAGTGTTCGAGACGCATGAAATGACCAGTTGTGAGGGCTTTCCGTCTCCGGCTGGTTCAATCTGCAGAACGAATCGTTGCTTCTTCATCTACTGACTCTCATCTACCCAAAGATGTAGCTATAGAAACTTTACATGAAGGAATTTGGTTAGGCAAAGTACACAAAACGGCTTAAAGCTGCTAAAGAGCAAGACCGTATGATGAACCATGTCTGGTCCTGTATTGTTTCCCTAGTCCCTCAAAAGAATTTTGTTATTAAAGTACTACAGTAACTACATATTTATGAAAGTAGTACAGTATAGACAAACATCCAGTACTGAGAGCAACATTGTTTTATTAAATCATTCTGTCATTGTTATGGAATATGGGTAGCTTTATAAACCATGGCAACAACAGAAAACAACAATAATAATAATTATATGCTTGACCAACTTTATTTTTAGAGTGTATTCATCAACAGAGTCCTTGATCTGTGATTTTTCTTGCACTATTGCTGACTCATCATTGCATTTAGCATTCTGATTATACACTAGTGACCTGTGAACACTCGCTGAATAGCAACAAACCAGGTATACGGTTAAACAATCCCTGTTTTGTATTCCCCCACGGATGTGAAATATACTCACTGGAAAGCTTTGATAAATTCTCTTAACATACACAATATATATCTCATGTATCAAGTAGGGATAGGTAGGGAAACCCGGTATTAATCTGACCCCCAGTGATAAATGATGAAAGACCATAGTAACGATAATCAGTTCTGCTTTCGGTACTGGAGAAATTAAGAAAATATATTTCCTGTTTATTCTCGCTAAATAAACATTTTAACTCACCAGCTGTTTCTAATTTGAGATAATGTTAAGACATTCGTCTGCATTTCTGTTATTCGCAATCCAGAAGTGAGATCTCTCGTGTGTGGACGCCGTCTGTTACACGCAACAGCTAGTGCACATACAACACGAAAGCTCCCTCTTAATACACAGAGAGACGATGTTGGAGAGAACCAAACGTTCAGAAGTGAGGTTACACTTTACTAGAGTTGATGCAGACAAAGCTCGGTGCTACAAGTGCAACAAGATTTATCTACGTCAGGTATGTGTGCTAGCAGCCTTCCCAAATAAAAATAACGTATAATCATTTAGGTCTCTCGCGGCATCGGAACACCGTTCATCTCCGACACCGATCCAACATCTTTTTGCTCATCGAAGTCATGTTGAATCAACGTTGATCACACTGTTTAAAATAAATGTCAAATCCCATTAATTTGTTTGTTTACCCTACATTGAAATGACGTTGATTTCTTTCGGGTGAAAAGGACATTGTGCATTCAACATATTTTCTAGTAGTTTTTAAAATCCCAAATAAAGAAATAAATCAGTATGTAAACATTTAGGCTGTTAAATGCACATCACTTTCATTTACTTTACAAATAGCCTATATAAATCTTTAGAGTATTTGTTTTCCTGCAGTATATAAATCTTAAACACAAAAAAGCGTTCCCATTGGTGTGTTTACAAATAGATGTATAATAATCTTATAAAAAAATATATATAAAGCAATGTTAATTCTGCTCTCAATTTGCCTCTTTTTTTCATAATAAAAAAAAAAACCATGGGAATACCGTTAAAGTACCAGATCGATAAACATTATGGGTAAGAGTAGTAATAAAGATACCCATCCCTAGTATCAAGTCGCCGTTATTCTTTCGGCTCAGGAGTTGAATAACAAGATTCCAGACTTTGAAAACTACAAACCATCCACCAGAATTTGGAGTCAATAATTCAACACACGGAAAAGGATTCGCCCTCGCGCACAGAAGCCGAGGTTTGCATTAGCATTTGCATGTTCCAGTTAGTGAGATAGGCAGTGGGTATTGGAACTGAACAATTATCTGGTTGGAATTTAACAAATCCGGGCTTTGAAATGAAGTATAATTGCGAAAAGCGCATGCTGCACCAGTAATAATTTACAGAATACCACCGTCTTGCATTAGCTTGGGGGTCTCATGTGGCAAGTGTAAGCAGTTGATAATACTCTCATGCTGTTCCAGATTATGACGTCACTAATATTTGATTGTGGTTGGTGTGACCTGTTATTTAATTAATTCCAGTTAAGTGTCTGCGGTGGAATTGTTTGGCACTGGGGTGCCAATATTTTTGGAAATCTGGACTGAGAGCTGATCGCTCTCCTCTCTTTCTTAGTGTATCTGCATATTTTGCCGTTTGTGCTGTCTCCAGTTTCACAAAGACGTGTGTGTGCATCTGCGTGCCTCTGTATCTGTGGCTCTGATGGATACGTTGTGTATTGTTTGGGGAGATGTAAGGGTGGCTGGTAGCGAACGCTCAGACACGGTACTGCTCAGTCCTACCGGATGCTGGGCGATTCCACAAAATAATTAACATTTGATTTAAATTTAATAAATGTTCAGAAACAAACCCGTTAATCAATAGTGAATAATTTGTACGGGGCAGTGGTGGCTTAGCGGTAAATTCTGTGGGTTACTGATCGGAAGTTCGGGGGTTCAAGCTCCAGCACTGCCAAGCTGCCACTTTTGGGCCCTTGAACAAGGTCCTTAACCCTCTGTGCTCCAGGGGCACTATATCATGGCTGAACCTGCACTCTGACCCTGTGCCCAGCTTCCTAAAATGCTGGGGTATGCAAAAGAAAAGAATTTTACTGTTCTCTATTGTAGATGTGACCTATAAAGACTCATTATCAAATCCACATTTGTTCGTAAAGTATGGGAAGACATTACACTCTGCTGTTGGCCTCATGACCTCTCTTGTGTTTTAATTCGACGCAGGGTCAGTTCCCTGATTCCAGGCATTGAAAACTAAGAGTCAAACCAGGGGCGTTAACTGTACCGTTAATCATCCGGGGCTGAGAACAGATTTTTTTCCATCGAAAAACTTTTCTAAATGTACTCCTAAATAGTTTCCATGAATTTTCTTTTTCTTGCCAGTGAGGGCTAATTGCTTGACAGATGTGAAAATTGGACAAAAAGGTGGATTTTTATCAAAATTTGCCTCGGGTGTTGTTACTGTTTACAGGACTACCGCACTGATAAAATCTAAAACCTTCTGTCTTTCTAACACAAGACTAGGCTAGTTCAGTGTCGCTAGCCAACGGGAGGCACAGCAAAGCTATCATTGCATGGGTTTAGTTGCTTCAGAGCCATGCCGAGAGTACATAATCTTTCCTTATGCTCTAACTTGGAACTCCTATAGACTTTTACACTTCTTGTTTTCCTGTTTTAGTTTCAACTCCTTTACTGGGAAAAAATAGGCATATATACATTTTTCCTCACACTAACTGACTATGAGGTAGCGTTTGACAGATTTGAGAGCCAATAAGATACAAGCGTGTCCAGGTATTTTCCTGTAAACCTGTCTGATTGGTCTCGCCTCCATTCACTGAAGATATAAAATTACCACACCGCTGTCTTCTTTTACTGACGCTCAGTTATGTAGTGACAAACCGCTCCAAGTGCAGAATTACTCGGGGTTAAATTTAAAAAACAATCTTCAAATGCCCAGCCTGAATCAAACCCCAAGCAAAACAATTTGGCATGCTCAGAATTGATTGGTCAATTGGTTGCACTGACATATAGTTGCTATAGTTACTATGAACGTATATTAGTTTGGGTGTCTATTAAACGCCATGAACTATGTCGGTAACGTCACATAAATATAAATAGTGATAATGTTGTTGTAGTTGTATTAATTGATTGTAATGCTGGTGAGAAGTTTTTAAAAACTAAATTTTTAAAAATTATAAATATATTAAAAAATATGTTTGATATAATCGCTTACAGATTTCGTGTCTGAGTTGTATTCCTAGTTGCCGGGCAGACAAGTTGGGTTAAGAACAACATAAACGCCCTACTCTTTAGTGACTTGTAAACAAATGTTTTCATTTGGTATGTTTCATTTGGCATATCAGCTTGGCATGATTCACATCAGTGCTTTAACTCTTGCGTGTACGTGCACTTCCCACCACCTGCTGCACTAAAATAACACCCTGGCCGAGGCACGATGGGGCTGATGTAACTTTTCAAAAATGTCTAGACCTAGGATATAAGCTAAAACTACTGGTTACGTCATTGGTTAAACATAGCAGGATGGTCATCAGGCTATCGACATTAGATAGCTATTAGATTAGTAGCTGGTTAACTGCGTTCCCGGCCTCTGTGTTATAACTGCTATGAAGCTCCATGCTGTTGCTACAAATATAAGAGAAATAAAGTGTTTGAGTAAGAAATGAACCACAAGAACATTTTCCTCAAGGCTTTCCCCCCAGATTCTCCACGGCTCTGGAAAAGTGCTTCAGACCATATTCCTCCACTTGGTATTTCGATGATGATGATTATGATGGTGGTGGAGTCTCCCATAACGGAGATTAGAACGGTCTAATCTCAAATGGGATGAGTCTAGTGACTGTGAAGGCATAAGATGGTTTTCACACTCCAACTTTTCAGTGAGCTTTTGCACCATGTGGATGATGAATGTTCCCACGTGTGTATTGATTTGCAGTGTCCCTTCCTTCTAATGCTGAGGTTCCCAACTCTGGTCCCAGAGAACCTCTTGTCCTGCATGTTTGAGTGTTTTTTGTTTGTTTCTTCTTTTCTTAATCTAGAACACACCCAATTCACTAAATCAGCAATTTACCTGGCTTCCCTGAATTGAAACATTAATGTGCGGGAAATCTCTGGGGACAAACGCATTGGACCTAAAGCATGACAGCAAAATACTCCCAAAAGCAGTACAGAGCCACCACATTTTCCATTAATTTGTCACCTTGGTGTGTGTGTGTGTGTGTGTGTGTGTGTGTGTGTGTGTACTGTATATCTATAGCTTCATCTCATGCTTTAATCTCCAATATTGCTTTTAAGCATTTAGGAAGCTCTTTAATTGATTAAATCATGAAAGATGTGCATGAAACTGGCCCGAGGCATTGTTTGTAAGGAAAAGTATTGGGTATATATTTGCATTCTGCAACTATATCTATTATATATGTATATATTTGTATAGCCTAACCAGTTTCTAAGTCCATCTGACAGGACCACGATGTTCACAAGAGTGAAATGAAAACTGTTTATCGTCCATTTATAGTCATGCTTACTCACACTCCAGCATAGTATGACTTGACTAGAATGTGAAACACCTCCTCTGTAGTGAACCGTTTACTAATATACAAGTTTCCATCTTTCCTGAAGCAGACTATATGCTTTTCACAGTTATTTAAACAAATACATGTGTATATATGTAGTATGAAGAAAAAGCTTTGCTTAGAGCTCTTCATTTTACCCAAAAATAGACCCTGATGATGATCACCTTTGCACCAGGCCTCGTAATGTTAAATATTAGAGATGCACCGAGGTATCGGCCCATAATAATAATAGTTTAAAAGCATCAGATGATTCGATGATTTATTTTTTTTGCCGCATTGCTCGCGCTGAATTAAAGGGCCAGTACACCACTGAAAGATTTTAAAGGAAGATGAGTTGACATAAAAGTATATATTGCACAGAAAAATATATATGTAGAGTAGTGCATTTCATTCAGTTAATGTTAATATATAAAAAGTTTATATTATATATTACCAGTTGAGGTTAATGATTTAAGTAGAAATGCTTTTGTTTTTGGTGAGTGAATGTGAGTCTATCAGGAGGGTTTTTTTTTTCAAATTCAGTCAATGTTAATATGAATGAATAACATTTCAATAAGTTAATCTTCAGACTTTAGTTCATGTGTTCATGTTAATTAGAGAAATGTGTTTTGTTTTTGAGACCCGTTACTGTGAAACAACTTGTTGAAATGGAGAGAATAAAGTTTTTATTTGCATTTCTTTCAGAACTGTAGAATTAATCATTATTCATTTAGAAGAAGGCGTAAAAGGCAGAACTATTATTATCAGTTGTCGGCTGAGAAGTTTAGTATTGGTGCATCTCTAGTAAATAATTTCCTATATGTTTTTTTGTGACTTAAATGATGTGATGGATAGAATGATAAAGTGAAGACTGTGTGTAGAAAATAACGTGAAAACATCCTGAAGCTGTGCACCGACTTTACCTTTTCAGATTATTGGTTTACCTTCTCAGTTCCTGGTCAGTTCAGTGTCCTCACGTGCTGTATTCGTTGTATGAAGTGCATCATATCTTAAACGTAGGGCTACAATTATTGAGTATTTAAAAAAAAAAACATTCAAATACTGACTTAAGATTTGATTATTCTATAAGGCTAAAGCTGAAGATATTATATTCAATGCAGTTCGTACAGGATTCCCTATAGAAAGCTCGATTTCGCAAGGTATTTATTTTTTTTACAGAAACCTACGTGAATCGGTGAAATCGCACCAAAAAGTTTTGTACACTTTTTCGCAGTGATGTTTGTCGGTGAACAAAACCTTTTAGCCATACTCGTATTCGACAAATGTGAATCGAAGGGCCGAACGCACATCGCGATGATGTCACGTGATGCATCTCGGCCCGGATTTGCGGAAAATCCACGGATTTTTTGGAAAAATCGCAAGTTCCTGCGAATATCGCGGATTTTCCTTCATTTTGCATTCATTTCTTTTTTTGATCAGGTTTCTTTATTAACATTTTCCAACTCAAACGTATACAGCAAATAAACAAAACAAAACAACCCCCTCACCCCAGTGCCAGGCAATGAACATACATAATACAAATTACAAAGCCAGACCACCATAGAAAAGAAGAGCGCAAAAGAAACAAAATCATAGACAATTAACACATAATACTGTCAGCATCCATGTCGCTAACAACGAACAGAAAGGGTTGCCAGATTTTGTAAAATTTCCCAGTCGCTCCCCTGACAGTGTATCTAATCTTTTCCAACTTAGGGTTAGGGACGACAAATCACACATGGTGAGTAGGTCGTAGATAGCCCTTATTGTCTGCTTCCTAGCCAGTTTACATTTAAAATGTATTTAATAGAGAATTGGAAGGGCACAATGGGAACGTGTCCGAATTTAAGGCCACAAAGCTTCTAAGCTGCAAATATTTATAAAAATGCGATCTGGGAATGTCATATTTCTGCGTTAGCTGCTCAAACGAGCCAAAAACGCCCTCAAAATAGAGGTCAGAGAGTAAGACAGCCCCCTTATTAGACCATAGTAACAAAAGACTTATCCATCAAAGATGGGATAAACAGATGATTGTTTGCAATTGTCCACATGAGTGACAAGCCCCCAAGAGAGAAAGATCTTCTAAACTGATTCCAAATTTTGATTGAGTGTATAACAACTGGATTAGAGGTAAAGCTAGGCAGAGGTTGTGCGAATGGTAACTTAGCACACAGTAGGGCTGCCGGGGAGGTGGACGCAATAATTGTCCACACAGGGGCTGCCGCACTCTTCCCCCATCCAGTACATCTTATATTAGCCACCCAGTAATAGTACATGAAGTTTGGGAGTGCCATCCCTCCCTTCACTGTAGGTCTCTGCAATATATGCCTTTTGATCTGTGGTGGCTTTTTGTTCCAGATGAAGAAGGATGATATCTGATTGTTCAGTTTCGAAAAGGAGGACTTGGTAAGAAACATTGGGAAACTTTGAAAAACATATAAAAATTTAGGCAGTACATTCATCTTTATAGTATTGATTCTGACCCCCAGGGAGAGAGGCGGGGAGTCCCACCGCTCTGTATCTTGCCTCAGATTGTACAATAGGGGCTGATAATTAGCAAGGTATAGATTTTTGCATAACCCATACCCCGAGATACTTGAAGACAAATTTTGAAAGGAAATGAGTCCAAGGGTACCTGTAGTGCCCCCTCCCCAACAGGCATCATTTTTGAATATTGACCTTATAGCCCGATATTCTACCGAAAGCCTCGAGTAGGGTCATTAGTTTAGGGAGACTCTCAAGGGGCTGTGAGATGAACAAAAACATGTCATCCGCATACAAAGAAACTTTATGCTCTATCCCCGCACGCCGGATACCCCTAATGTCAGTATTTTGTCTTAGCGCTACAGCCAATGGCTCCATCGCCACGGCAAATAGCAGTGGCGATAGAGGACAGCCCTGTCTTGTACCCCGCTGGAGCTCAAAGTAGGTGAACAAATTATTATTAGTATGAACAGCCGTCCTAGGAGACATATATAAAAGTTTGATCCATGATACAAATTTAGGACCAAATCCAAATCTCTCCAGCACACTGAAAAGATAGCCCCACTCCACCCGGTCAAATGCCTTTTCAGCGTCGAGTAAAAGCACCACTTCCGGGGTACCAAGTGGAGAGGGGCTATAGAGGATATTGAAGAGGCGTCTGATGTTGAAAAAAAAGAGTCTATTCTTAATAATATCTGTTTGGTCTGGTGATATAATGGATGGAAGAACTCCCTCCAAGCGACGTGCCAAAGTTTTAGCTAGGATTTTAACATCGGTATTTAATAAAGAGATTGGACGGTAAAAGCTGCACTCAAGAGGGTTCTTATCCTTCTTAAAGAGTAAGGAGATAACTGCTTCACGCATAGTAGGTGGCAGGGCTCTCAAGGAGAGCGACTCCCTAAAAACTGACAGTAACAAAGGGGAGAGTTGCCTTGAAAACTTTCTTTAGAAATCGGCTGGATAGCCAACCAGCCCTGGGGACTTGCCATTTTGCATGGAACCAATCGCCGATGCTATCTCCCGGACCGAGAGGTGCTCCTCCAACCGTGCAGCATCCCCTGGATCTAAGGACAGATCATGAAGGGTCTTAAAGTCTTTCAATGCAGAATGGTCTACAGATGGGTCGGAGCTGTATAGTAACATAAAACGCTTGAAAGCTGGAATTAATCTTATGATTATCTGTATTTTTCGAGCCCTGCCCAATCCAGCATAAGAATCTTCCTACAGTTCCCCCAATCGAGCCATATTCACTCTCTTCTGATTAGCACAGTTCCCCCAATCGAGCCATATTCACTCTCTTCTGATTAGCACAGTATGAGATGACCTGACCTCGTAAATACGCCTTCAGCGAATCCCAAACAGTCAGGTAAACAGGGTTCACTGAACCCTAAGTTGCCTCCGATGGCAAGTTAGCGCCTTGCATGGCAGCTCTGCTACCATTGGTGTGTGTGTGTGAATGGGTGAATGAGACACAGTGTAAAGCGCTTTGGATCCAAGCGCTTTGGATAAAAAAGCGCTATATAAGTGCGCCATTTACCATTTATTTATTTACCATTTAGGTAAGACATTCCAGGTGTCTGATGGGTATCCAAAAAAACCGAAATTTCAGATGCAATAAAACTAGTAAATACATCATCTGAAAGGAGCAGAGGATTAAGTCTCCAAGGGTGATAGTTGGATTGTATATCCGGGATGCGCATTCCCATAGTCAAGGGACAGTGGGATGAAATAACTGTAGGCCCATAGTCACATCTAGCTATGAGGGGAAGCATTCTTTTGTCCAAAAAGAAATAGTATATATGGGAATATGTTTTATGAACCGACGAGAAAAAGGAGTAGCTCCTGGAAGCAGGGTTGCGAAAACGCCACACGTCCACCACTCCATAGGACTCAAGGAAGAGCTAAATAGAATGTGCCGCCCCAGACAGGGATGAGGATCTAGGTGAGCTACGATCCAGCACAGGGGAGAGAGTAGAATTCATATCACCGCCAAGGATAAGGTAATGCGATGCCATATTTGGTAGGCGGGAAAACAAATCATCCCAATTTGGTGCATAAACACTGGCTAAAATTACCGGGAAAGTATAAAGTTTCCCAACGACAATAACAGCGGCCAGCGTCCACACTCGTCACCGTAAATGGTGTGTTCCGATCAATTAATATAACTGCCCCCCTAGCCTTCGAATGAAAATTGGAATGAAAAATCTGTCCTGACCACTCCCCTCCCAATCTAGAATAGTCTGATGACCGTAGATGCGTCTCCTGTAGAAATGCAATATTTACATTAAGCCGTTTCAGATGTGTAAATACCTTCTTTCGCTTCAAAGGGTGATTAAGCGCCTTAACATTCCAGCTCACGAAATTAACCATACCAAAATCCGAACTTCTGGGAATACTGAAGTCTGTCATAATGAGAGAAAAAAAAGGTTAGATATCTGAGCCCTACACGGATCCTAGAAAGACAGCAGATGAGCCACAACACAGATGCCTGGCAAATTAAACACAATAAATGACATCTGGCACACCCTCCCGTTAACCCCAGCCCCCACAGCACCTACAAGAACAAGGTGCTCCCCATCCCCTCCAAAAACAAATCCGCACATTCAGTGCTTGTGTGGAGGAGCCTACTGCTCGAGCTCCCCTCGAACCCCTGGTATGAAAAGAAAATTGAAAAGTGCGTCCTATCACAGTGTAGAATCACACCCCTATCACAGCGTATATAACAGAAAATAAAACAGTAAAAGTGTGATCGAACAGTTATTATCCAGTCCGAGTTCAGAAATGATGAATTAGCCTGCTCAATGTAACTCAATCAGCCCTCTACAGTAGTAATGATATTTTTATTGCCGTAGTTCATTACTTTGCTCACATCCGTGAACTCCTTTTCCTCTCCATTATATGTAATACGGAGACGAGCCAGAAACAGGATGCCATATCGCACCCCCTTCCAGTTACGACACAACTTCCTGACCTCATTGAAAGCCTCCCTGGCCTTGGCGACACTCGCGTTTCACGTTTCACCGTTATGCCGGAGCGGAGCTCGAGCACGTGCCGACTCAATACCTCAACACAGTCCTGATAGTGGAGTTTGGCTATATGGCGTGCGGTTTCCCATCTTTCCTCACAGGACGCAGGCTTCTCTGAGAGCGGTCCACAAGCACATCTCTATCCAGCTGTAATTTTTCTCTCAGTAGCTCCAAGAACTGGATCCATTCATTTCCGCCACCCCCAGAATTCTTATATTGCATCTCCTCAGTCTGCCCTCCATATCCTCACATTTATTTCTGAGTCCATTCATCTCCACTGCTAGGTCCTTCACCGTATTCTGTAGAGCTGCCACTTCGTCCGAACAGGTCATTAGCCCACCTTCCACCTCTATGATAGTGTGTTTCACCTGGTTTATTTCGGAGCGCATGGCGGCCATATTGTTTTGTATCTCCGCTTTCACCGCTTGCAACTCGCTTTTAAGAAAGTCGAAACTTTCCCCAAGTGCTCTTCTTAACTCCATCTTTATCACCGACGCAATTTTGGCCCTTAGCGAAAGCAGGATATCCGCCTTCAAGGATTCAGCGTCCAACTCCTGGCTGTTCGGCCGAGGCGGGGCTCCGAGCCCGGTGAGGCAGTGGAACTCACGGCTGAAGCGTTGCTGGGTCTAGACTTGGCTGACTCGGTGAATTTGAATTTCCGCAAGTTAGACACCATTTTTCCACAAATAAACACGCAATCAGATTATGAAAGTATGAAACCGGGTTTGTTAGTATTCAACTCCGAAAAACGCTTATTAACTTAAAAAAAAAAAAAACAGAAGTTCGATGGGAGCTCAAACTAAACCAACCTACTCCATGTCCCAGTCGACAGCGCCCCCCTTGCATTCATTTCTGCGATCGAAAATCCTTGAGGGACTGGCTTGCAATGGATGAACTGGTGTCTTGTCCCGGCGAGATTCCGGTTCTGCTGCATCCCTAACCAGGATCATTTTTCCAATTTATTAATAGAGCGCGTTTCCTGAGGAGGATTGAACTCGTTTGTTAAAATGGTGAAACATGGGAAATGAATGAACTCCTCTCAACTTCTCTGTTCATATAGTGTACAGTATACGTGGGAAGAGAGAGAGAGAGTGTGTGTGTTGGGGGGAGGGGGTGTTGGAGATTAAGGTTCACTAATTATATATTGCACAGTGTGTACTGGGAATTGGTTGTCAGTAGCAACCTGAGGTGTGTTTTTCTCTGCGCCGAGTGCTCGTAAGAGTCAACAAGCACTCTCTAATGTCTTCCTTCACACACAGGGGAATATGGAATCTCGGGACACTGTGCCATCCAATGTGTACTCTTCAAATGTGGAGTAAAAAAAAAAAACACCAGAAGCTCTGACTGAATAACGGTGGGCGCTATGATGAGTTTAGACATCAGGAACGCTTAAAATGTCTCCCCTGCGTGTTCCTACCAGAGAGATGACGTAAACCGTGATACTGAACACGTTTAGTCAGTCGTGCCGAAAACGGTCAGACGTGCCGTTTCACGTTGTTTTATTAACCCGATGTTAGTCTGTTCGTTAGTAGACAGTCACACAACTAACCCAATAATAACCAGGTGTAGCTAATTCCTCAGCTTACGCTTCCTTCTCTTTACTAGCAGCGTGGCTGACAACACAGACGTGTTGGGTTATGTGAAACTGCCGGATTTTACTCAACAGACAGCGTAAACAACGTTTGGGGGAAAAACGTGCAAAGGCAAGGTTGATACGCAGCGGAAACTTGTTTAACCACCAAGAAAACACCCCGAAGAGGGTGCCGAAAGCCAGATAACACACTATGGATTAAAACTATCACGATATTGATTTCTGGTATTTATTGCGATAATGATATCAGTGACAATATTAATATAAATATAAAATATAGTACCATGCACCGCTGTTTTCAGCTACAAGTGATAGCTGTGATCTTGAGAACCTCAAACACTGATCTAAAAATAACAGATTTTCTACCAGTATATCGCAAACGATAAAATATCACACCATCCCTAGCGCATATGCCTGATCGAGCGCTGACATAAACAGCAGTAACGAATGCGTCTAAAAAAAAAAAAGCACTGGAAAGACATCACTGATCCCAGTGACATTTTACATGGTGAAGGATGTAATACACATGCACATCTAAAAAATAGTTGATCCTTGTTCTGAGTCACAAATATTTTTCCAACACTGCCTTTCCTTAACTAGATACACAACATGAAGAGAAGTGTGATAAAAAACTAAATAATAATAAAACACAAAGAGGTCTTTTTCTTAAAAGTTAAATAAAAATGTAAAACCAACTCGGGTAATATATTTAGTGTTTAAACATGTATTTGAATCAGCTTTATTCACATGGCACTCAATACATAACACGTGACCACTACCTAATTTTTGCTTACCTACCCGTTTGAGACATTCTTCTAAGATGATAGATATCTATGTTCCTATGCTGTGATTTTTTAATTATTAAAAATAATTAAATTAAATCTTTGTTTTTTAATCCAATGGTTTGCTCAAATGAGCTTTATTTGTTTGTTTGTTTCTTTCCCGTCTGCAAACGTCACTTCCAGCACTTTGTCGTCAGAGGATGTTGAACGTTAGTAGTTAGCAAATCAGCTTTAAGACCGACAGCTAAGGCTACTGCGCTGTCTGTCGAGCGTGCGCACCACGGGGAGTCACTGTGATTAATGACCGGGGGGGCGAGCGCAACACAAGGACTGAGTGAGTCAACAGCGAGCACCTCATCTCTCATCTCTCAAACTCGCTCTTTAGTACAGAAGCTGACTCAATCCAGCCTTGCTGTCAGTGCATCAAAGTCATTCAGGACTAGTACAGACCAACATAGGTGTCGTACGTGGAGGAACCAGAGTACCACCGGTGGGTTGCCATAGTAACATGACGAGAGGTTGCGGTAAACTTAATCCTGTAGTCTGTAGTACGAATTTGTAATGAAGGTCAAAGTGGTTAGACAACTAAACATGGACCGTTTTGTGCATCCACACACACACACTGACCGTCCACTTTAATAGGTACACCTATACACCTGCTTATTTATGCGGGTTGTCGAATCAGGCAATCATGTGGCAGCAGCACGGTACGGGTCAAGAGCTTCAGTTAATGTCACATTGAACATCAGAATGAAGAAAATGTCTGATCTCTGTGACTTTAACCGTGGTATGGTAATTCGCTCCGGATTATTGGTATGATTATTATTATTGAGTATTTCCGAAATTGCTGATCTCCTGGGATTTTCACAAAAAAGTCTTTAGAGATTACACAGAAAAAAACATTGATTGATTTAGCGACACTTCTGTGTGTGGAAACACCATGTTGATGAGAGGTCAGAGGAAAATGGTCAGATTGGTTTGAACTGCCTGGAAGGATATAGTAGCTCAAATAATCACTCTTTACAACCATGGTGAGCAGAGATGAGGTGGATGAGTGTATTAAGTTCTACTCCTGTCAGCCAATAACAAGAAGTCTATCATGGACATAGGCTCACCCAAACTGGACAGTAATGGTGAATGATGGAATAAGCTTTTCTCTATAATTCCACCAGACAAGTTAAATACAGTGAAATACAGAGAACACGAGGGAACATTTTAAAACTAGCTTTCCCGTGCCACCAGCTTTATTTTTTTTTTCCCATGGTAAGGTTGACATTTGTGTGGAATTGTCCAATTAGCTGTTGCTTGACTCAGATGGCAGATGATTGCATTCTTTTCGGATTCAGAATATATTTCCTAAAGACGCTCTGAATAATTTCACATATTTTCCTAAGTTCCTAATGCTACTGGATATGCTACAAATGAAAAGAAGAAAAAAAATGCTTACATGGACAGCAGTAATCTAAATATTGACTTTTATTCTGAATTAGACAATATTGTGATTTAAGGTGTTTACTTGAGTCGCTTTTAGAATATTCCTTTCATGTTCCTGTTTTACATGTTGTAGAACATGGATTGATTAACGGTACACGTACTTGCGTCACCACGCCATGCTGTCGAACTTCCCTCCAGAATTTCACGTATCAACATACAGTTTGTCTTCGTTTTGGTACCGTATACAGTTTTGAGTGTTTTCATTTGAAATTTTACAAAAGCTTCAAGTGCAGTTAATTATTTGTCATGTTGTACATGCAAATAAACGACTGCTTGAAGCCGTGGACTGCGTCCAAAACCACATACTTTCCTTCTATATTGTAGCTGAAATACATGTATCTCACCTACTATATAGTAGGTAAGTGCGCAGTTTCGGACGCAGCAATGCTCTCTTTTTTGCCATCAAACGGTTGAGCTCTGCCGCGTGTGTGTCCTGTCACAAAATGCGGTGAAAACTCCCATATGACGTTAAGTGGGATTAAGTTGTGTACATGTCTGAAATACACTTCGATAATGCAACTAAAACAGGAGTACTCCACATGTCTTAATTGCATTTGTACTTACTTCGAGTATGACTTTAGTCAGATTAAGGTCATCAATCGCTGTTTACATTCTAGTTTCTTAATCAGTTTCAGCTTAATCGGCTTAAAAACATTCTGAATGACTCCCTTTCATTTATTAAGAAAAAAAAAAGTCCAAACTCTTGCGCTTTTACTTCACTCCTATCACCGTGTCTGACTTGTTCTCTCGATTTCTTCTTTGTGTCTCAGGCTCTGCACCAGCTGTATTATGACCCAAACATTGAGAATAAGAACCTGGCTCAGAAGTGGCTGATGCAGGCTCAGATCTCCCCTCAGGCCTGGCAGTTCTGCTGGGCTCTGCTCAGTCCTGATAAGGTGAGAAAAGTCTATACCACATGTTGTGGTGCTCTACCAACTTGCTCTGCTGTGCTGAGCTTGATCCTATTTCCACTATGGTTTTGGCATCGGTTTCAATCTGTTAGCAGAATCTGCAAAATGTTAACATTGTGTTTAGTTTGTTTTATTTAGGTCTGCCCTGAATATGCTATTTCACATAACATATGTACAGTGTACATTGCACGTTCTCGCAAACGCTTGGTTGCAGTTGTTGCTGCTAAGGGTGGCCCAACCAGTTATTAGGTTTAGGGGGGCAATCACTTTT
>JAFFST010053725.1:27346-69285 GCA_022414735.1 Noturus placidus | reverse complement strand
GTTGAGTGTGATAAAGGCTTGGGGTTACAAATGATTCATATGGTCTATATGGGGTTATTTACACAAAAAGTTTGGGAAGCTATGATAAATTAACATGGAACTTGACTTAAGCTGGCAATTTAAGTCCAGTTCTACCTTTCCGGCTTATCAAACCAATAATAATAATAATAATAATAATAATAATAATATGATCATAGATGTATGCATTTCATGAGCATTGTGCTATTCAATGTTTTCACAATGATTATGTGTGGGCTTTAATAATTACACACTGCCAAACTAGCTTCATACATCTAATGGATGTTAGAAATGTAGTCAAGCATTTTTAGCCAAGGATTTGTGCAATGGCATCAAGCATGATCTTTTTAGTTATTTGCCAAGTATGTTGATGAAGTTGCCAGTTAGTGTGCTACACAGTTAGCTACAGAGTCAAAGCCACATTGTAGTCTGACAGCCCAATAGGAAACAAGCTTGCAAATAAATTATATAATACAATTATTTGTATTAAATACAACCTATCAATTAGCAACAAGCTGTCCCGCATCCCAACCATTACACCTCCCTTGTGTAGAAGTTGTCCAGCCAACATAGTGCAATTACTCAAGCATAGTCTAGTTTCTAACATCAGTGGGGTATGGTGAAACATGTCTAAAATGTTAAGGAGCTCAAACCAATAATACTAGCAGCCTGGCACGCCATGGCTACTCACCGGACGCAGCTGCAACGTTGCGGCCAATTGTGTTGGTATTGTTGTCACTGCTGCTGCGGCTCAGGTTCATGTTGTTGGTGGCGTTGGTGCGTGCCATGTTGGGAGCACGGCGCACGAATGACTCCATGAGACTGGCCTCACGTGATGACAGGTTAGGCACACTGGCACTGGAACTCATAGGTGCACCAGCTGCAAGCAGTGAGCTGACTGAAAGGCGAGCACCAGTGCCTGGGCCCAGGGGCCTCTGGGACACCGCAGCCTTGCCAGATGAATCCGAGACGGAGCTGACATCGGGTGAACTGACGCTAACTGGTCCTACAGAGATGGCTGTTGATTCACTCTTGGGCTCAGCACTTTCGCCGGATGCAGAACCACCCTCGGCTGTGGAGAGAACCACAAGTGGCTCCTGTCCCTCCGTCCCCGTGGGTCCACCCCCCTCAAGTGTGCCCTGTTCAGACAGGCCCTCAAGCCTGCGAGCAGAGCCAAGGCCGACATCGCTGCATGCCGAGCTGCTGCTGCCCTTGCGACCAGAAGATGCTGACGATGGACCACCCCTGTCCGGACAGTTGTTTTTGGCCAGGCTGCTCCAGGGAGTCGGCGGGCCTGCAACAGCGCACGAAACAGTTTTGGGTGATGGCGCCGACTCGGGGTCGTACCCCGGTGCTAACTTCAGGTCAAACTTCCCTTCCGCACCCATGCGGTAGGAGTTCGAGCCACCAGCATCCCAGGTGACATCAATCCAGCCTGGAAGAGGATGGGAAGGAGGGGGGTACATGAACAAGTGAGACCCAGTCAAGGGAACCGAGAAAGACGGCAGCACTGCTCGACACTACATCAGAGACCGAACACTATTCGATTTCAACCTCTTCCCCTTTACAATTCAACCAATTGTGAAATTTTCAAAGGGGAATGCTACATGGTGAAGTGTTGTCAGTGTCTACACATCTGAAGAGAATAAAA
This sequence comes from Noturus placidus, assembly GCA_022414735.1. Classification (NCBI taxonomy): domain Eukaryota; kingdom Metazoa; phylum Chordata; class Actinopteri; order Siluriformes; family Ictaluridae; genus Noturus; species Noturus placidus. Next base: position 67,616 of record JAFFST010053725.1, on the reverse strand, counting down.
AGCATCTTAGGTCCAGGTGATGTAGTGGAATCAGAAAATGAAGAGAAAAAAAAGCAATAGATGTGTGAAAAGCAAGCTAAAATTCCCCTTTTCCATAAGGTACTAAAGACTATATTGCCAATCTTAAAAAGACTTGCAGTCCACTGAGACCTTGCAAAATGTGACTTCAGCATGCAGTAGGCTTAACTGATGGAGGAAAGAATATAACAAAATGGATGATAGCATGAGAAGGATAGAGAAGTGACAACTGTTAGGATGGGGGAGGGGGAGAGTTGCAATAATCGCTAATTAATTTTAAAAAGGATGAATTGACAGTCTGAAGACAGGAAAGAGATCGCCATTTCTTTCTGCCGAGTTGACAAGAAGATAGAATAAATTGGTTTTAATAGAGGATTCTAGAAACAAGGGTGGGGTGATTACATAAATCAATCGCTGGTTCTCCCATAGCAAGAGTAAGGTATACAGTGCACTCTACTAATACTGGCACCCGTGGTAAATATGAGCAAAGGCTGTGAAAAATTGTCATTGTTTAACCTTCCGATCTTTTGTTAAAAAATAAATAAATCACAAAAATAATCTCCTCTCATGGTTCTCAAACAATTGCAAACAAAACTGGTTTATGAAGAAAAAAAATCTGTTAAATTTAGGTGTGCAACAATTATTGGAACCCTTTTAATCAATACTTTGTGCTACCTCCCTTTGCCAAGATAACAGCTGAGTCTTCTCCTATAATGTCCGATGAGGTTGGAAAATACGTGGCAAGGGACCTGAGACCATTCCTCCCATACATAATCTTTCCAGATCCTTTAAATTTCGAGATCCACCCCACAGAATTTCTATGGGTTTCAGTCAGGGGACTGAGATGGTCATGGCAAGACCTTGGATTATGTGGTCAATAAACCATTTTTGTGTTGATTGTGATGTATGTTTTGGATCATTGTCCTGCTGGAAGATCTGACCACGGCCTATTTTGATCTTTCTGGCAGAGGCAGTCAAGTTTCATTTAACATCTGTTGATATTTGATAGTCCATGATGCCATGTATCTTAACAAAATGTCCAAGTCTTCAGCCCCAAAACATTAAAGAGCCACCATTTAACCATGGGCAGCCAAAACCACCTCTGCTGTTTATTGCCAAAAATCTCTATTTTGGTTTCATCTGACCCTAGAACCCGATCCCATTTGAAGTTCCAGTAGTGTCTGGCAAACTGAAGATGCTTGAGTTTGTTTTTGGATGAGAGTAGAGGCTTTTTTCTTGAACCCCTCCAAAACATTTGTGGTGATGTACGTGATTTCGGATTGTAGTTTTGGAGACTTTCCAAGACTAACTTCTGCAATTCTCCAGTTGTGATCCTAGGAGATTTTATAGCCACTCGAACCATCCTCTTCACAGTGCGTTGAGACAATATAGACACGCATCCTCTTCCAGGTTTATTCGTAACATTTCCAGTTGCCTGGAACTTCTTAAATGTTGCAATGATGGTGGAAATGGACATTTTCAATGCTTGTGCCATTTTCTTATAGACACTTCACATTTTGTGAAGCTCATCAACCTTTTTTCTGCACATCACAGCTATATGGTCTTACCCAATGTTATGAATGACTAAGAATGACTGGAATTTGGCCTGTGTTCCACCTCATATTTAAACCCCTGTGAAACAGGAAGTCATGGTTAAACAATTTCCTGTTCCTAGTCACCCAGGTGTACTAATTTTAATATCAATGGGAATATACTTCGAATATATTTCTCTCATATGAATTCATAGGGATGTCAATGATTGTTGCATACCTATATTTAAGACTTTTTTTTTTATAAACCTGTTAAAAGGTTAAACAATGAACACAATTTCTTCCACAGCCTTCTTTGCTCATATTTACCAAGGGTGCCAATATTAATGGAGGGCACTGTATTACTACCAGTATAAAACTCTCAGAAGCTCTCATTTCAGTGTGCCAGCCACTATTGATTAACAGTCACAATTTCTAGGGAGGAGTCACCCACTACATTTTATACCCATGCAACCTACCAAAGTCCTTCAAAATGAATATACTGCCTACTCAAGCAGGTGCACTGGTCAGACACTAGAGGTATAACGATACATAAAGCTCAATTTTGATACGATTCTGATACAACGATGCCTTGATATGATACATGTTTGACACAGCAAACAAGCCTGTATACGTGTCTTGGATATCCATTTTCTTTTATTAAAAACATTCAACATTACATAATTCTATAATTAAACAACAACTGAAACTTAATGACAGTTTGATCAATTCAGACACTTAGCAGCAGATAAGTGAACAAAAGCCATGTACTAAATAAAACAGCACAAAATTAACCCTGGCCCAACCTTCACTAGCATGACTTACAATGGGGGGGGGGGATGATTGAAGCACACAGCTTTTCCCATTCAGCTGTTAGCTAGCTGTGCTCTCAGTAGCCCTAGATCTGCATTTGAATACCGCATTCTCCACTACCGAATATCAATTTCCCAATCGCTGTGGTGATTTATTTAACCCAGATTAAATCAGCAAAGAAAGGCTGCCTGAATATGCATGCCGTGCAGCACATTGTCGTATGTTTGCAGTATTGGTGCCAATGTACTGTACACATTTGTCACACTGTAATTTCATTCCACCACTCATTGGGAATAAAAGCTAAAAGAAAGAAGAAGTTTCTCACAAAAAAATTATTTTGGCATCACTCAATGGGATTTACAACCTTTTGTGTTGCCAGACAAGGTCACCTTGAAGACCCATTATCATAAAACTTGGTAAACAAGAAGCCAAATTCACCAAAGGACTAGGACAGGATGGAATCACTTAAAGCAAGTATGTCCAAGTCAGACAGCTGAAAACCACAGACCCTTGTGCAAGCTAAAGCGACAACTATAATCCAATGTAAAAGGCACAGCTTATTTAAAGGTTCGTGTCTTCCCAGGGTATGAACAGCTAGCAGTCAACTACTGCTGAGGAGTGGATACCCATAGGAATTAACATTCAAGTTTGATTTTGGACAAGTTGGAACATTTAAATTCACAGAATCAACTTGTATTCATATAATGAGCCCAGAGAATCTGAAAATATTACCAACCATCTTAACTGGGGAAACACACATGTAGCGGTGTCTTCAGAGGCAAAAAAGGCACCCCACAGACATTCTGCCATTTAGCAGGGATGGAGCCAACAGACCTTTGAGGTCCAGTATGAAAGACCAGCAGCAAAATTGCCTCTTAATGAAAGCGTGCCAAGAGGTTAAGCCACAGTGCCATCTGCCAGAGATTGGGCTCAGACTTGAGTTCTAAGAGTATTGCCTGACTCATGACTTCACTTGGACAACAACTCCTCGATTTGGATTCTGGATGGAGACTTTCCGAATGGATAAAATCATGAACATAATAGGAAAACACTTGAAACTAGCCAAAAGCCTCTTTCCAAGCTGGTGCTCATGCTGTGTCACAGAGCAGTGTCTCACACTCCGAGAGCTCATGTATGCTTAGGAGAGCAGATAGAGCTTTCATCAGACACCCACGTTAGTGTGTCTCTGAGTGACAGGGGAGAGTGTGTATCTCGATTGATCAGCTTCAAATCATAGAATATGCAACTTTACTGCATTAAATACTGCAAATATTAAATTAAATAATGCCGTATTTACTGCATTTTAATATACATATGCTGTCAAGATGAAATGGCTTATTGCTTTCAATTACAAACAAATTTTGTGCGTGTGTGTGTATATATACACACACACACACACACACACACACAATTATATATATATATAAAATAAATAAACTTTACACTTGTGTACTTCTGGTTACAGTTATTCCTGCTTATCCTCCATATTTTGGTGCTATGACTCCACTGGGTATGCTGCTATTTATAAAATTTTATTATTTTTGTTTTATTGAGTCAAAAGAATGCATCATTACACCCCTAATGGTGCATTCTGGTCATGATTCGATTCACAATACTGGCTTCACGTTTTATTTCAATTCCCAGAATATTTTTAACAAAAGTATTCAGAGAAGTTATAATTTTTTGGTCATTCAGGAAGACATAATTTGCACATTCCATGAGCTGGGCCTTTTATGAAGTTTTGTTAGAAACACTAAATCAACTGTGCCAGTAATTTGTGGATGATTTATGAACATACACGCATGAATACAAAGGAAACCTTCAGAAATTTCACTGACACAAAAGATAAACTTGGCCCATTTAAACAGTATAAAGTAATGGCAATCACATTTAAGAATTACAGGGAAAGTTTTCCTTGGCTCGGATTTGTGTGGAGGCCCAGGGGAACGTTGACACATGGGATAGATAGTTAAAAACAGGGGTTTTGTCCAAAGCAAATTTGAGTTAATTAGGAAGACTTCTGTTCTGAATGTTGACTGTGTATGGTAAAATGTCTTAATAAAATGTCTGAAATGCCGAGGATGCTTTTTTTTTTTTTTTTTTTTTTTTAAAAATCATAGAAAAGTACCGACTTCTGATAAAAACTGTCAGGGCTCCAGACTGAAACCAAATGGTCATGACCATTTTGCTGGTGTGAATTTATTTTATTAAAATGTATTTTAACAGACCTTTAGGTCTGTCCTTTGTAACAATTTAAGTCCCAATTTTGGAAGAAATGTTGCGTTGCTCGATTCCCTAGGTTCCCAACATTTAAAAGTGTACCAAAATGTGTTTATGCAAGTCACATGTGAGTAAACTGTCCACTCATTGGTCAATGCGTGCCTGTTTATATTCCGGAGTTCTGCTCCAAACATATATATAAAATAATATATGGACCAAATTTCAATGAGGCATTTTACCTTGTCTTCATTCCAAGTTAAACCGCGATTCATGTTGCGAGCCATTAGCAAAACAAACATGCTTTTTACGCAACACATTTCCCATCATGCACTGCTATACCGATTGGTTCGTTGGTCCACTGGGTCAGATTACTTTCTCAATACAAGCGAACAGCTCCACAGTTTGTTTACAATCATGCCGAGACCACTTGAACTGATCGTTTTGGTGTGAAACCGTGAGTGATTGCCGTGTTCTTATATATCTCATCGAACCAAAGGAGAAAACACACCAGGTCACAAAACAAATACTCCAAACAAGCCAGGTGTGAAAACGCCAAGTCTACATATCCAGTCACTCTCCCGCCGTTCATGAACTTCAAATCAGAGATACTTCCTCTCGGACACAATGAAAAGCAAGACATGTCACAAATTGCCTCAGCCTCCTTTACGACTGACAGAGACACAAATGTGTCTATGAAAGAGTGCTAGATTATTTATTTGTGGCTAATCAGAATGGGCAAACCCATTAACATCCTGATTGGGCATATTAAGGTCAGCATGCCAGTTCCAAGATAATGGAATTTAAAAGTTATCATAGTTGAAATAATGAGAATAAAATGTTTACTCAATGGATATTGTATGTCATCACTGTAAACAATTCATCCAATAAATAAATGGATTTATTTATTTTAATAAAAGTTCAAAGTAAATTAAAACATTTGGCTGAATAATGTTTTATGACAAACAAATTTGTTCTTTGTATTAAAGGCATCTATGCTGCAACAAACGATGCATTCTTTGGTCTTGGGCCAGTGAAAAAAAAACTGGGTGGTACTACCACATTAATGCACTAGTACCACCCTCTCAAATTTTAATCTGGAGCCCTGCATGTGATGAATAAGACTGAAGTGCTAGGTGCAATAAATTCACCACCAAAATAAAACTCACTGACAAGTTTTATAATTTAAGCAATACTGCATGAGCAAGTTTGCTGTTGTGTTGAATATAAATATATTCAATGTACTGAATATACCTGCCAATCCGAGACAGCTCTATGAACAAGAAATTAATATCAAGTATCTGACAGACATGTTTATTTTTGTTTTGCAAAATAAATAATTTCCCAAAGAAGCCTCAGCTGGATAGGGCATTGGTGCTTCACCCTAAAATATAGCCATAAAAGGTTAGTTTTGACAGGAGGTGTGCTATGTATCTAGTCTGAGAGCAAATGGTGCTACCTTTATTTTGTTATTTTATGTTTTACCCTGTCCGGGGTGTACCCCACCTTGTGCCCGAGTTTCCCCCGTGACCCTGAAGGAAGGATAAGCAGTATAGAAGATGGATGGATGGATATTTTGTTTTCAATACATGCAAGACTTATTTAACACATACACTGTTTAGTTTCTAATATTTTCTGGGAATGTGTTACCCTGTATATTGTACACTGCAGTGTTCACTCTAGAAAAAACATAGCCGTTTTACTTTTGTACAATAAAAATGCCTACAGCAAACATTTACCTTCAGTAAAGTGGATGACTAAAGACCTGACTCAGACTTGCAGCTCAGAGACTTGGCAGACTTGCAAAAAAGTGACTTTTGTGTCTCATACAGTATCTCAAAAGTGAGTGCACCCCTCACATTTTTGTAAATATTTGATTATAACTTTTCATGTGACAACACTGAAGAAATGACACTTTGCTACAATGTAGTGAGTGTACAGCTTGTGTAACAGTGTAAGTTTGCTGTCTCCTCAAAATAACTCAACACACAGCCATTAATGTCTAAACCACTGGCAACATAAGTGAGTACACCCCTAAGTGAAAATGTCCAGATTGGGCCCAATTAGCCATTTTCCCTCCCTGGTGTCATGTGACTTGTTAGTGTTACAAGGTCTCAGGTGTGAATGGGGAGCAGATGTGTTAAATTTGGTGTCATCGCGCTCACACTCCCTCATACTGGACACTGGAGGTTCAACATGGCACCTCATGGCAAAGAACCCTGAGGATCTGAAATAAAGAATTGTCTCTACATAAAGATGGCCTAGGCTATAAGAAGATTGCCAAGACCCTGAAACTGAGCTGCAGCACTGTGGCCAAGACCATACAGCGGTTTAACAGGACAGGTTCCACTCAGAACAGGCCTCGCCATGGTCGACCATAGAAGTTGAGTGCACGTGCTCAGCATCATATCCAGAGACTGTCTTTGGGAAATAGACATATGATGAGTGCTGCCAGCATTGCTGCAGAGGTTGAAGGGGTGGGGGTCAGCCTGTCAGTGCTCAGACCACACGCCGCACACTGCATCAAATTGGTCTGCATGGCTGTCGGCCCAGAAGGAAGCCTCTTCTAAAGATGATGCACAAGAAAGCCCACAAACAGTTTGTTGAAGACAAGCAGACTAAGCACATGGATTACTGGAACAATCTCCTGTGGTCTAATGAGACCAAGATAAAACTATTTGGTGCAGATGGTGTCAAGCGTGTGTGGCGGCAACAAGGTGAGGAGTACAAAGACAAGTGTTGCCTACAGTCAAGCATGGTGGTGGGAGTGTCATGGTCTGGGGCTGCATGAGTGCTGCCAGCACTGGGGAGCTACAGTTCATTGAGGGAACCATGAATGCCAACATGTACTGTGACATACTGAAGCAGAGTCTGGGCTGCAGGGCAGTATTCCAGCATGACAACGACCCCAAACACACCAACAAGATGACCACTGCCTTGCTAAAGAAGCTGATGGTGAAGGTGATGGACTGGCCAAGCATGTCTCCAGACCTAAACCCTATTGAGCATCTGTGGGGCATCCTCAAACGGAAGGTGGAAAAACACAATGTCTCTAACATCCACCAGCTCTGTGATGTCATCATGGAGGAGTGAAAGAGGACTCCAGTGGCAACCTGTGAAGCTCTGGTGAACTCCATGCCCTAGAGGGTCACAGCAGTGCTGGAAAATAATGGTGGCCACACAAAATATTGACACTCTGGGCTCAATTTGGACATTTTCACTTAGGGGTGTACTCACTTTTGTTGCCAGCGGTTTAGACATTAATGGCAGTGCGAGTTATTTTGAGAGGACAGTAAATTTACACTGTTTCACAAGCTGTACACTCACTACTTTACATTGTAGCAAAGTGTCATTTCTTCAGTGTTGTCACATGAAAAGATATATAATATTAACAAAAATGTGAGGGGTGTACTCATTTTTGACAGATACTGTATATGCAGCTTCAGCCAAAGAGCCACCACAAGATGGACATCACTAAAGCACCTCATAGCCATTGTGTGTAGTCTCAGCTACTATGCTGGGCCACTGACTGACCAGAATCTAAGCTTGCTCTCACCTTGGTGGTAGATTCAGAGGTGCTGCTTCTTTCCTGTATGCCCCTGAACTTTAAGTAGTCTAAAGGTGCATCACAAATCGAATACTTATGCAATATTCTATTCCATTTTGTAGTACAAGTAGTGTGAATAGTGTGTTCACATTTCAGAAGAAGTGGTGCACTTCGAGTACCCAGATGATGCACTTATAAAACCGGAAAAAAGAAAGAAAGAAAAAACCACGAAGTGTGGAATGTTGGACACTTCATGCACTCAACAGTTGCAGCTTTGCTTACGTAGAGGAAGAGGGGAGGAGCCACCAGACACTGAAAATGGCTCAAATTTGCTCAGAATTAAAAAGCTGGGCATGTTGGGCAGAAAAGGCAACACTGACAAAAAGTAAAATGAAGAAACTCATTTTCGTTGACTGAGTATTTTGCTAAAGTTAGCAGGGTCACATTATGTGCATTTGACATCATTTGCCATAGATTGGGAAACGGCTTGTACTTCCGGTTAGTTAAAAAAAATGATACTACCCTTCTAAAATTCGTACACTAGGCGGTAGAGTGCATAGTGTAGAATACATCATTTGGGACACAACTCAAGGCAATAAAGGGTAATTGGGTAAAGACTTGTCACTGTCCTCCTCAAAGCAGCCCTCGGCTTGAAAGATTGATCCGCTGGTAAGTTGTTTCAAGAGTATAAGTGAGAAGAGATAGTTGAAAGACAGGGTGAGGTTGCATCAGGGAATTAAATGGTCATGGACTAACTCTCTCCCATTGCTTATGTCTTAACCGCCATCCACCAGGGGCTGGTTTATCAACATAAGAGCTTCTGAGGATTATGGAAAGGCCTACCCACAGCAAGATACCAAAAGTGATTTCAGATCAGTCTTCTTCAATTGGGTGCAGTCTCATGCCTGCATTTAGCAGTGCAGATTAGATATTTTAAGACATCCTCTTAGCCAGGCTGGATTTATTCAGCTCTACCCTGTTCACCTACATCAGGGTCGGTTTTGCTCAGGAAGCTCCACAAGATATCAAAATGCATTTAATGATCACAATTCATTTTCTTTAAATAAACTTGTCTAATTGACTCTGCAGTATGTGAACCATTCCTAAATATCCTGTACAATAGTAAATTTGGTGAAAACATTTACTAATGCCACAAACCATGCCCAGAATTGCTGTAAATCTACATTTTGTTGAGCATGTCGGTATGTTTAATGTAACAAACAGATCTTACAACTGCTACAATGTAGGGCTAACTAGAAATTTACAGATATCAACATAAAATGTCTAGAATTCTCACCATTATGTGCCTCTCCAGTCACAGTGCCCTCTCCAGGAGGGTTGCCATCCTGATCCCTCCACTTCCAGTCAATGCCACGTACCACCCTAGCCCCTGGGACTATGTACTTCATTACCTGAGAGCGGAAGAGGCGGCGTTGTCGACGCAGGTTAGCTTCTGCCTCCTTCACAGCTTTACCTAATCAACAAAGATAAAAGAATTAGGGCGAGTGTATACTTCAATATCAGCCATTTACTTTTTTTTTTAAACATATATTAAACCAAATGGGTTTTCTTGTACCTTTCTTTGTAAAAGTTGGGACAGTATGGAAAATGCTAATAAAAACAAAAGAGGACTGATTTGTAAATGTACTCTGACTTGTATTTAAACAAACAAAAAAATAAGTTTTACCTAAATCAACTGTACAGTTTTTTGAAGATTAAAGTTTATTTTGAAATTGATTCATGCAACAACAGGGGCAATTTAGGACTAATAGCAGTGTGACTAATTGAAATAAGAAGGTGATGTGAAACCGGTGAGACAATTGTCTAATCATAGTATATAAGGAGCCTCCAAAAAAGGCCTAGTCCTTCAAGAGCAAGGATGGGGCGAGGCTCACCAATCTCCCAACAGATGCATCAGAGAATAATCAAACACTTTGAAAACAACATTCCCCAAAGACAAATCGGTAGGATTTGGGGCATTTCACCTTCTATATAATATAATTAAAATATTCAAGGAATCCAGTCAAATCTCTATGCATAAAGGGCAAGGCCGAAAACTGCTTCTGAATGCGCGTGATGTCCAATCCCTCAGACATCACTGTCTAAAAAACAGTCAGTAGTCTGTAATGGAGATCCTGACATGGGCTCGGGAATACTTTGGTAAATCTTCAGTCAACACCAGTCGCAGCTGCAGCCACACAACTTCTCCGTCTTCGGTCTCATCTCAGATGAACAGTAGCACAGTGGAATTGTATTTTGTGGTCTGACGAGTCAATATTTCAAATAGTTCTTGGACAAAATAGCCATCGTGTTCTCTGGGCCAAAGACGAAAAGGACCATTCAAGCTGTAATCAGCGTCAGGTACAAAATCCAGCATCCATCATGGTATGGGGGTGTGTCAGTGCCCATGGCATGGGTAAATTTCACATCTGTGAGGGCTTCATTGATGCAGAAAGATATGTACACATTTTGGAGCAACATATGCTGCCACTAAGAGCAGGACAACGTTAAACCAAATTCTGCCTGGATTACAAACGAATGGTTGCATAAGCAGTGTGCGCAGGTGACTTGCATGGCCTGCCTGCAGTCCTGACCTGTCTCCAAGTGAGAACATGTGGCACCATTATGAAGAGCAAAATAAGGCAACAAAGTTGCCTTACAGTACAGTTGTGCAGCTGAAGAAATGCATAATGGATGAATGAGGAAAATTCCACTTGTTAAACTTAACCAACTGGTGTTTTCATTCAGCACCTAAACACTTAATTGTTGTTAAAAGAAAAGGTGAGGTTACACAGTAAACAGTTAACTGTCCCAACTGTTTTGGAGTGTGTTGCCGTAATCAGATTTGAAATGAATGTAGACTTTCAAAAATAACTAAAACATCAAATAATGTGTTTCAATATTGTACAGGGTGAACTGCATTTTCAAATGACTATGGGTTTTGTTTTTTTTGCATTTTTCATACTGTCCCAAGTTTTTCAGTATTGGGTTGTATAACTGTTCTACTTAACCAATGAATTATGAACACCACAAGGAATTTCGATGACCGGCATGTCCATTTCTTACCAAGCTGATCTTCACACACGCCAGTGACCGTGCCATAGATCTCCAGTCCTGACAGTGAGAGGTAGTGTGTTTGTCCACTGGCATTCTTCCCCATTTGTTTAATACGAATATGTCTCCAGCCATGCTTCTCATCTTTAGATGGGTCCAAAGGCCATGTGGCAGTTGAACTAAGATGAAAAACAAATGTGCATTCCATTAGCACAATAGAGAAAACACAGCATCAATCCAAAACTGACACAATTCACCCAGTGGCAAAGCACAAGGGCCATGTTGAATCACATTCTCATTACAGTTAAAGAGTTGTGTCTTAAACAGCATCTGAGTGATAACTCATCATCAGTGTTCTCACTTGTCTAAATGAAAGTACCAGAGTTTTATTCAAGAGTGTGAAAAGTGACTATTATTGTGTTGCAGTATTTCACCTGTATGACACAACTGTAATCAATTCATCCTAGTGTTGGGAGACTGCTAGTTTGAATTCCAGCAATGAATTTCAAAAGGATGTGGTGGCTGGCTTAACAAGTGTCAGCCATTTTACCCACTCAAAGTGGTAGTGGCTGTCAACACCAGTCAATAACTTGTAACTTGCCAAAAAAACAAGAAACACCCTACCCTGGCTCATTGAGGCTGCCATCATCCACATGGGTGTAGAGTGTCATCCAGTTCTGCCCATCTTTAGACACCTGAAAAACCCAATTCCGGAGGGCAGAGCGACCGTAACCACGGGCATGGCGTAGCGTGTAGGCCGAGGGAATGACCCAGAGGCCAAGGTCCACAGCAAACCAGGCATTTTTGTCATCATTGGTATGACAGTTGAGGGCCGAGCTGTCTCTGCTCAGAATGTCCTCTAGACGCCCGTAAGGAAGATTCCTGCCCTCCGATGAGGTCACCACCACCAGGCCATAAGCGGCAGGGTTCACCCACTCATAAGCGGTCCTGAAAAGGGATCAGTTCGAAATTACACACAGCTTATGATAGTGTACTGGAGACCTCAAATAGACGCTGGGTTTATACAATTTAGATTTTTCCTTGATAGTAGTTTATGTCCAGAACAGCTGTAAAAAATAAAAAAAATAAAAATAAATAAATAAAAAACCCTGACCCATACAAATCATCTAGAAACTTTGTTAAATACCATTACACAATATGGTTACACCAGGGGACCTGCACCACTCAAAGAGCCATTTGGACACGTTTCCCATAGTAAAGAAAACACTGGGAGCCGCAAAACCCTTTTGACATTTAAAATGAAATAACACTGCATATAACGTTTTTTTTTTTTTGCCTTTATGCTATGCATAAACAAACTATAATGTGTTGCATTTATGAAATCAATGAACGACTGCAGAGAAAACAAAATTACATTTCTGCATGCAACAAAACATTTTGAGCTCCGAAAAAATGACGTTGGGTTGAAGGTTACTTTCAAGTAAAATACTCAAACTCAAACAAAACTCGCATATGTACTTGAATTTGCAGACTTCATCCACTTGTTGAAGTGATTTTTACTCAGATCAACCTTCCGCATCAGTTCTGAAACGGCTTTTTTCCTCTCATCTCCATCCGGATATTTTTGAGCAAAGATGTCGCACATTGGCGGTTGTGACGCATAGTAACAGCAACATAACATTTTTTAACACGTTTTATTTAGATGTTACAAGATCACCATAATCTTCAAATTTAGAATTACATTTTAAAAACGAACAAACTAAAATAAAATACATTTTAAAAGCCACAGGGAGCCTGTCATGGATCCTCCGGAAGCAGTGCGCATGCGCCATGCATGCGCGCTGTATTTGCTCGGCTCCGAAGCGGACTTGACTGACAGTTCTAAACACGTGGACTTTTGCCTAGCCCTGTGTATGTTGTTTGCTGATCGCCTGACCCTCGCCTATCTCTGGATTACCTCTGTTGGATTTACGTTTGGGATTACACTGTTTGACACTGTTTGTAAATAAAGCACGGTTCGCACTGCAATTGCGTCCTGCCTCATTCTCCGCAGTCACGAGACGTGACAGAGCCGCATCAGAAGGATGAAAGAGCCGCATGCGGCTCCGGAGCCGCGGGTTGCCGACCCCTGGGTTACACAAATGGCTGAGATTTCACAATGTAATTTTCAACTGAAATAACAATTAATGAAGATAATGAATTAATCTTAACAAAGGCTTCTTTAATTCCAGCATACATTTAACACCAAAAATACTGTTCCTACTTTGGTTTCTTATGTAGGGCTATTAGGCACATGCAAACACATACATAAACGGGTTTTTCACAAAAAGCAAACATTTATATGCAAACGTTTGTGGGCCATGTTCTTCTGACTCCCTTTTCCTGGGCAAATGTAGATGTGCTTCATTTTTATCCCCCCCAAAAAAATACTTTGGCATTTACTTTGTAACATAATCTGATTGAACATCCCTGAATACCATGCCCACACCTGGGAAAACTTCAGTGTTCTTAGTACTTCTCCTACATCTCCAGTTCTCTTACTTCAGCCACAAATATTTCACCATCAATTATGTAAGAATACTTGCAAGAATGCAATACAGATATGGAATAATACTTGGATATCTGGAAGCAAGCTGGAGATGAGCTTGAATAGAATGAATAGTACTTCCTGTTTCATTTAAGTGTATTTTTCATCTAAATCAGAAGAACAGTGTATGAATTACAGCACTTCTTATTTGTCATTTAATCTTGTGGCATAGGCTCTAAATGTAAATATTAACCATGTTACTTGCATGTAAAAGTGCTACTGGGGGCGGCTGTGGCTCAATCGGTAGAGCGGGTTGTCCACTAATCCACTAACCGTGGGGTTGGCGGTTCGAATCCCGGCCCGGGTGATCCCATGCCGAAGTGTCCTTGGGCAAGACACTGAACCCTAAGTTGCCCCCAATGGCAAGCTAGCACCTTGCATGGCAGCTCTGCTACCATTGGTGTGAGAATGTGATCTCATTAGTAAGTCGCTTGTAAAAATGTAAAAATGATATTTCTGTAAAAAAAAAGCTGCTTTGAGACAAATGTACCATTGTAAAAAAGCGCTATACAAATTGATAAATTATTATTATTATTACTACTATGTTTACTATGGGTGGCTGTGGCTCAGGTGGTAGAGCGGGTTGTCCACTAATCAGAGGGTTGCCGGTTCGATTCCTGACCCACATGCCGAAGTGTCCTTGGGCAAGACACTGAATCCCAAGTTATTCCCGATGGCAAGTTAGCGCCTAGCATGGCAGTTCTGCTACCATTGGTGTGTGAGTGAATGGGTGAATGAGACACAGTGTAAAGCGCTTTGGATTAAAGTGTGCCATTTACCATTTACTAACTGACTAAGTGCTAGTAATTTAGAGAGGAACACAGCAATGCTAAGGTTTAACTTTTTTCTGAAAATGTTTTCAAATATCCTAGGGTGAACACTGATTTTGATGTAGCGTTAGAAACCAAAGGACAAGTTGTTCTCTGACTGTGCTGACTGTAAACGTCAGAAATGCAAGTATGCTGTCAGAAATATGAAAGCTGCACTATTTCAAAACAAAAGTGCCTCACAGCATTGAATGCAAATAGAAGATGCTAAGATTCCCAAGGAAGCATAGAAAAAGATTCCAAACGAAAGGCTTACTTTGCATTTGTGCCAATCCAATACACAATGCCATTCTCATCAAAGTCATGCTGGTGTCTGAAGGTGAAACTTTGGCCTTCTCTCAATTTCCTAACAAAGATGAAGGAAGCTCTATCGAAGTCATACCACTGCTTTGCCACCTATTGGACCAGAGACATTGTTATTAATTTTAAATTGCAAAGTGCACAGGAAGGAAAGGAAATAAAATTAGGCAGAAAGAAAAAAAACCCTTACCATCTTAAGCAAATACTGCTCTAGAGACTCAACGG
This sequence comes from Noturus placidus, assembly GCA_022414735.1. Taxonomy (NCBI): domain Eukaryota; kingdom Metazoa; phylum Chordata; class Actinopteri; order Siluriformes; family Ictaluridae; genus Noturus; species Noturus placidus. Next base: position 52,538 of record JAFFST010053725.1, on the reverse strand, counting down.
TAGCCAGAGGCTCCATCTTGAGCATCCTGCCAGTCCGATCAATTAAGGCTGTCTCACCTGGAGCCCGCTCCAACCGAAAACGCAGCCTCCTGGTCAGAATCTAAAACCCCCCCTCCCCCACAATATTTACTCGACTAATCAAGTACACATTATATAATTTTGGCATCATAGAATATATAACTCTAGTACAATTAGCAGCTGCACCAGTCAATTTCTTTTGCCGGTCACAAAATAAATATATCCTATTTATCTTATTGGGTTATACAGTGTGAATGTTTTGCTTGCATTTGCACCTTTTAATTATTCCAGTGTATTGGGTGAGACTCCTTGTTAATGTTGATTAACTTTACCTGCTAATAATGCAATGTATCTAATTAATTTAATTATGTAATAAATTGTTGGCTGCCTAGCTTTTGCCAATATAATTAAATTGTAATTAAACTGGTGCTATTTAAATTGTCACAATGCAATTATGTCACTTCAATTATCAACTCATCCATTACTTTTATGTGCTTGAATAATCAACATCACAATGACTAAATCCCCATTACTTCTTCCTAATTTTGGATTTAAAAAAAGAAAAAAAAAAATTTAAATAAAAATAGAGGCTTGCAAGAGATCTCACCTGTAAGTTGTATGCTGAGCCAGGTGTGTCATACAAGTGAAGAGGTAGCCGTTCTATAGACTCCAGCACTGCTATTAATTTGCGGATTAAGGCAACTGCAGGTCGGCTAAAACAAAATTTTAAATGTATTCAGTAAAGCATATTTAAGAGAGGGATTTATGTTGAAAAATAGCTTAGGTTATAAAAAAGATAAGATTGTTTCCTACCTTTCATCATCTTCATTTTCACTAAATGCCGTTTTAAACACATTTATCCTCTCCATCAATTGCTTACAATCATGTTTCATATCAATATCTACACTCTGTAAAGCAAAAAACATGATCACAAACAGTACAATAAAAAGAAACAAATGTAAGTGTACCCACGTAGCATTCAGTAAAACCATATGACTCACATTATTAAGAACAGTAAAAAGTGCTTGCACAAGGCCACTGCTGCACATTTCATAGGGAGAGATGGTGTTCTCATCCTTGAGAACCACTATCAAATTTTCTAAAGCAGTCTTCATGAGGTCTCGCCATGTGTTCTCTCCCTCGATACACTACAACAGAGCAGAGAGAAAAACAGCTGAAGCCAAAAGCTTGCCAAATATGCTTTTGAATAATTTATTGTGATTAAAGAACATAATTCACTGGCGATGCAATATGGACTTCTCACCTGTCTGTTGGTATGCAGTTCCCAGGAAGACTCAAGCTGAGTGGCAATGTTCCTCAAGGTGACGACTACTCCCCTGGGCATACTTTCTACAGCCTTAAAGTGGTCATCATACAAATCTCTAGCCATTGTCTTCACCTACAGAGACACAAACAAGAAACAGGTTTGTGGAGTGATGTGCCATCTTAAATACCACTTACATATGGAACATACGAGTACATATTCGAAACATATTACAGAATTAGTGCTCCTGCTTCTACGCCAATTTTTGACTTGAAATGTTTGGTTCGGGGGATTTATATTATTTATAAAGGAAAAACCACAAATGTTCTCCCAGGAAACCAGTGCCTTCTCAGATAAATAATACACCACAAGCCAGCAAGAACTGGAAAACACTTACTTTTTGTTTTGTTTTTTCCAATTTAGATTTGAGCTTCCGTCCTCGTTTTCCAGTCCAGCCTGTCACAAATTCTGACCCTGGAACAAACGAGCATTCGAATAAAAAAGAATGGGCACAAATAATTATTTGAAGCAAGGCATGACAACTAGATACAATCATTAAACCACAACACCTACTACAATAACTTTAGAAACACTTAAAAGTACGGAAGCCTTAAGAGGACATGCATTGTTCATTTTTTTCCTTTGTTGTTTTCTCGTGATCACACGAAAAGCTTTTTAATTGTTTTCTATGACAATTTTATTCTGAGAAACTTTTGCGCCTTATGAAAGGGACTGGTGTTACATGCACGCAGGCACCTTCACCATCATAATTGCCCGCTGTAAAGATGGACTATCTCAGCATTAAGAAAGTGGGGTGTCCCCTTTTCGAATGTCGGACAATGTGGAAGTCGTCAATCCAGGGATGACGCATTTCTGTAGGCCAACCCTGAAGTTAGCATCACCCTGGTGATACTTGACAAAAAGCCAATAGGATTTTTCCATTGGCTTTTGGATTACTCTGACCAACAAAAGTTTATGATTCTTGCATATTTTGTTCGTCAAGATAATCCTAATCATTGAACACAATTTTTTATGAAGATAAGCCTAAATACAAACTACACCAGTCACATGATTTCATCACCAGTACTATGCTTCTGACAACTCGTTCGATCTTTATTTAAGCACACTACAATTGGAAAATAGTATAAATTGATAAATCCACAATTTGGAAAGTTTGAGTTGGAATAGTTTGCAAGAGCGCAAGTATAAAACACAACGAGCATGTAGTAGAGGTGTTTTCCTGTTCGGCATGACAACAACCTCTGTAGCCCCAGTGACATCACGATAAATCAAAAAAGAACAAAAATTAATAACACATGACCACTTAGGGCTTCTGTATAAAAGCAAAGGGAGCACATATTTGCCACCCAAAACTCACCAAGAGAGGTTTCAGCAGTGAAGGAGTGCTTGGTGCCTCGGTTGGACTCAAACACAAAGCCTGGTAGATCTTCTTTCAGAATGGTGGCCTGCTGACCATCAGAGTTATGAATGGCTATCTCGCCCTCTTTTAGGCACGTGAGCGACCAGTTGCCCACTGTGAGTTTTGTGGGTCCCACTGTTGACAGAATGGGTTGGCTAGCAGTGACCGGCTTTACCTGACTTCTGGCACGCTGCAGCTTCTCCAAAAACTCACTCCGACTCTCTGAAAGATCAGACATACTTTAATCAGTAAAGAGCAAAAACAAGGTTTTATAAATACAAGAGTAGCTTGTCTTATTCAGCAAATAGCTCTAGGGCTGCAACTAACGATTATTTTGATAATTGATTAATCTGTCGATTAATTCTTCGATAAGCGACCATTTTTATTTTCTGTGTGTATAAAAAAAAAAAAAAAAAAAAAAAAGTTATTTCACACTCTGTCCGATGTCCTTCAAACATTGTGCAAATTGAAGGCTATGAAAAAGATATTAAATAGATCTATGTGGATCATGCTGCATATTGTGCAAAGGATTTTTAAGAACATTATATTTTGATAAACAAAAGAAAAAAAACTGATTTGTCTACAAGCTTTAAACCAGAAGTTAAGCCACTATATTAAAATGCTATAAAAAGAAAAACAAAAGAAAACTAAGTGTTAACTGGTGAGAGGTGGAATGTTCTGCAGTAACACATTCACTCACCTGAACACAGTAACGTTACTTTATTCTTTAAATGTACGACACTTCTTACATTTATATACAACTACATGTTATAACCATATTAAATTACTGCTCTCATAAAACACACTTACTTAAATGTAGCAAACAGCATATTTGATCAAAATGAATATTTTAGTCAGTTATTGGGCTTCCTTTCTATAGCACGCTGTTTGGTTGACGCACGTGTGGACTCGCGCTCATTCAGTGAAGTTAAATGAAAACTCACTTGATGTTAGGAAGAGACTTTATGTAAAATGCAAATACTGGCATGAATTTCTAACATTTACAGATAAGGACATAAGGTAAAAAAAATTTTTCTGCACTGAAGAAAAGATGTCTGGAACACATTAAACAGGACACGCATCTGTCACAGCATCTGACACGACAAGCCGTGTTAATACACTTACGAGTTTGTTTGAAGCGCTTAATATAAAACTCATGTCTCATGCTTTGGATGACCTGGATCGTGCACTTTTCCCCTCAGCAGCTCACTCTGTGACCTCCGCTGTTTCTCAGATGCGTTTTATTCGTTATTGTGACGCGACGTTACTGACGCGGGGGGGGGGTATCCACAGTGACGGCACACATCCAACTAATCCATAATGAAGGACATTGTCGATTATCTTAATTATTGATTAGTTGTTGCTGCCCTAAATATCTCTTCTGTTTGGTGATTTACAAGATGAACGTTCAGCGGCCTATTTGTCAATAATGCAGTATAAATACCAAGTTTTATCTGTAATCACTGGAATGTGTACTTCTGTACAGCATAAAAAAAAGGTGAGAAAAATACAACATTACAACACAAAACAAAATCACCTGAACTGTCAGAGCCTCCCTCTGGGCTGCCACTGGAATACATAGTAGCCAATTTGCCATCCAAGATGAAGCGAAACCAGCCGTTGCTACCGTTGGAAAGCTCCAGGGCTGCAGCATCACTCCATATATATAAACAGTCCCTGCCTCTGATAATGGACCAGTCCCGCCAATGGTAGGGTTTACCCTGCTGAATCTCTTTGGCATCTTCCTGGGGTTCCTCCTCCTGAAATATATATTAATTTTGGATTTCAAAACCGATTACAGTATATTAATAGTTTATATTTTTACATGACAGTTTTCATTTTACTGATAATTTTTATTGATTCTCATACACGTTTCAGAGTGCAACAAGATATATCAATATAGAATCAACATTTTTTACCCCGATAACAGCCCCTCCCCACCCAGGAAAGTTTACATTTGATTAATTTACTTATAATTCATGTACATCTGATTTAATTACATATGATTCATTTTCATAAATCCATACAGAATCAAACTTTTAACCCCACAAGCAAGATTTATATATGATTCATTTATATATGATTCATTTATATGTAATTTTACATGTGGTTCATTTACACATGATTCATTTTCATACCCCACCCACCCCCTCAGCACATTGTTGTATAAATATTATAAAACCCAACAACAGGCACAAAACTCAAGGGCAATATAACCCATGATCTTTAATACAACGGTCAGTTTCCTGTAAAAATACTATATCGGAGTTTTTAAAAGTTTCAAATATATAAAATACATAAAAACCTCTTAACAGGATTACCCATACCCATGATGCTCCAACTAATAAATCTTAAAAGGCGTGCCTGTCCTAACCGTGATGGGATCAATATTACTATTAAACATCTAATAAAGTAAACCATAGGGATATGGTCAGTCAATTAGAGCCGGAGTGATTTCCACTCCCCCCAACAATCCCTCAAACATGAAAACACCCAAAGTCTCCATAACCCAAAGGAGACAGCAGTGTATCCCTCTATAACCAAAAGTTCTCCACAATGTGAAATACAGCAGAACGCTGAACTAACCAACCCTTACCAAAACAAAAGATTTCGGTAAGAGAAAAAATCCCCTACTGACTTCAGATCTGATAAACAGTCTGCGCACAATAACAGATATAATGTCCTTAACTTTAAAAAAAAAAAAAAAAAAAACACGCCCCTGTGAAGGTGATACAGTTCATCCTGATATCAAGAGTTTCACATATTCTCCTGCTTCCTCCGCTGAAATAAAGTCCTTCTGGACACCGTTATATGTAATATGAAGTATTCCATACCAAGTGCCCTCAACATCACGAAGTTGACACTGAACCTCATTAAATGCAGCTCGTGCCCGGGCTATCTTGACTGTATAGTCAGGGAAAACGGAGATAATCAAATTCCTCGCTTTAATCCACTGGAGCTCTCTCGCACGGTGTAAAATATCAAACACATTCACTGTGATAGTGGAATCTCCACACAATAGCTCATGGTTGTTCATCAGGCTTCGGCTGAAAGGTCCGGTGGGACCGGTCCAAAACCGGCTCCTTCTCCAGACCAAATGCCTCTTTTAACAAGGCCGCTACAGCGGCAGTTGAACATGTATCAGAACCTTCTGGAACCCCCATTATTCGAACGTTATTGCGCCGCGACTTCGTCTCCAAATCCTCACATTTATTCTGTAATTGAGTCATGGTCGCAGTGAGAGACTCGATGGTAGACTTCATGTGTGCTACGTCACGTGTACAACCGAACAACACTTGCTCCATATCCACAACCGTACCTTTCAGCGCTGATACGGTAGCCTCGGTAGCAACTATATCACTAGCCTGCTGTGTTTTCACTGTCTGCAGGTCAAGCTGGACAGCAGACAGCGCTTCCTTGAGAATCTCCTGGAGCTCCGTTTTTAAAATATCAGCGATATCCTTCCTCAATGAAGCCGGCAGCTCAAGCGTGAGTGCGGCGAGATCAAAGTCACGGCACGGCAACACGGATTCAGGAGGAGAGGGGGACACGCTCACGGCACACGCACTTGGCTTCAGTTGTGTTTGAATGCCACCTCGGGTTTTTATATTCTTTCCAGACATTTTAACGTGACTAAAAAAATTCTAATTATAAGCAAAGATAAGAAGTAAAATAAGTTAAAGTATATTATATGACCAAAAAGTGCAAATTAATTAAAATTTTAATCGAGATCAGCAGGAGCCTCCAGCTTCGCATCCTACTCCATTCGAACCCGAATTCGAACTCCCCCACAGTTTTCATTTTGACCAATGGCTGTTCGTTACCTTCTCTGGTTTGGCTTCTTCCTCATTCTCATCATCTGAAGCAGGCCCTGCCAGGGTGGACACCTTATTGATGACACCTAGTCTGGCCAGCTGGTCCAAGAACACATCTCCTCCCTTATCAACCAGATCCCTTATGATCTGCAGTGCCAGCAAATGACCATCATCATCATCCTGTGAGGGAAATAGGATCTTTTAAGTAATTTCTTGTTAACAATACAAGCCTAAACTGTCTAATCAAAGGTTACTACATTTAATTTTAAAGGAAAGTATATACACCCCACCAAGCACTTTATTAGGAACACCTGTACACCTTCTCATTAATGCAATTATCTAATCAGCCAATAGTGTGTCAACAGTGCACTGAATAAAATCATGTAGATATGGGCCAGCAGCTTTGGTAATGTTCACATCAACTATCAGAATGGGGGAAATTGTGATCTCACTGATTTTGACGTGGCATGATTGTTGGTGCAACACGGGCTGATCTGACTATTTCTACTAACTGCTGATCATCTGGGATTTTCACAAACATTCTCTAGAGTTTTTAGAACCCCCACCACACCACAGTGAGCGGCAGTTCTGCAGACTGATACTTCTTGGTGATGATAGCTCAACGGAGAATAGCCAGACTGGTTCGAGCTGACAGAAAGGCTACAGTAACTCAAATAACCACTCTGTACAATGGTGTTGAGCAGAAAAGCATCTCAGAATGCACAACACATCAAACCTTCAACAGCCCACCCATTTCGGGTTCCATTTCTGTCAGGAAGTTGAGGTTTCAGTGGGCACAGGATCACCAAAACTGGACAGTTGAAGACTGGAAAAAACATAGCCTGGTCAGATCAATCTCGATTTCTTCTCAGGCACACAGATGGTAGAGTCAGAATGAGGGGCCAACAGCATGAACCCATCTATCAGTTTGGGATAATTTATCACTTTTACTGTGTGTGTACTGTATTTCATATTCCTGTAAAGCTGCTTTGAGACAATGTCTATTGTAAAAAGCGCTATACAAATAAAATTGAATTGAATCTACCCATCCTGCTTTGCATCAACAATCCAGAGTGGTAGAGATGGTGTGGGTGTTTTCTTGGCACACTTTGGGGCCGATAACATCAATCATTGCTTGAATTTCACAGCCTATCTGAGTATTGTTGTGACCAAGTGCATCCCTTCATGGCCACAATTTACCCACCTTCTAAGGGCTAATTCCTGCATAATAATGCATCATGTCACAAAGCAAAAGAATCTCAAACTGGATTCATGAAGTGGCTTTCCCAGTCAGGAGTTTAAGAGCATGAAAGTGCACATGAAAAATCTGCAGGAATTGCAAAATGCAATCATGTCAACACGTACCAGAATCTCAAAGGAATGCTTCCAACGTTTTGTAGAATCCATGCCAAGAAGAACCGAGTCTCTTTTGAGAGCAAAGGGAGGCCCTATTAGTATAGTGTTCCTAATTAAGTGTTGGGTGAGCATATAAGCTTTACCACTGTTTTAAATCAGAGCCAAAACCTAATAGGTGGACAGAAAGAGATTAGAAATCCCAATAAGTACTGACCTCCTGATCCAGCACAGTAGCAGTGATTTCAACCAGGATGGTGGGCAGATTATGTCCAACATCAGAGTCACACACTTCCTTAAGCAGCACTTCAGAACTGTAATGAACCATCTTCCTGATCAGCGCTAAACTAGCTTTCCTACAGAGAAAGGGCATAGCACTATGTTACGTTACTCTGACCCTATTCACAAATCGAAATGAAAAAAAGAATCTCAAACATGGTGCTTTTCTTATTGAGCTGTTAGCTAGTTGTGCTGTCAGAGCAACATAGCTCTCTGTAACAAAAGATGTGTTTTTGAATCCCTTGTTCTCCAGCACCCTATGTGGAAGTCCCAATCTTTACTCCAGATTGAACTGACAAAGAAAGGCTAATGAATGGCAGCAGAAAGTTTGCTGTGTGCACACCCCATATTAGTCTTTTATACATATACGATGGATTCTGCACACTGAAGTTTCTGTCTATCACTCACTGACCGTCTGTGTTAGCTTAACTTACCTGGAAGCCGACATTCTCCGTTACACAAGACCACGCTAACATGTTAGAGCATTCTCATTAAAACAGCACACTAAAGAGAAGCATGTTTTTAATAAACCACTATAGCAACTCCGGTTATAAGATAAATAGGAAGTTACTTTTTCCAGAACGTGAGCTTGATTAAGTTTAAATGTTTGTCACACCTCACATACACAAATGTTATGTTATAACAAATGACTTAATTTATTATGCAGCCTGTTGCATGCCTTTTATAGAACGACTAGTACCGAATGGCCCAGGTATTTAATTGTGGTGGTATGCTTGAGTCTAGCTTAAAATACAATATTAACATACAATATTAAAAATCTAAGGTGCCTAGTTGTTAAACAATGCAATAAAACTATTATGTGTCATGATAAACAAGTATGATCTGAACATTAAGCAAAATTGACAGCTGGTATTTTAGCCACTGCCCTAGGGGAGCTTCACCTCATAGTATAATGCACTGGAATATAAATGTAGTCAAACAAATGAACCTTATTGAAGGCAGCATGGTTTGCTGAAAGGTTTGTGCAAATACTGGAAGCAGCCTCTTCAAATAGATGGGTGCCATCTCAGGGTCTCCTTTTGGCTCACTACCCTCCTCCTCCTCCTTGTTCACATCCTTCTTTTTCTTGTCATCCCCCTTGTTCACAGGACACATCCAGTCTCCTACAGCAAAAGTGTTCCAAATAAATGTTCAGAGACTCTAGCAGGACAGAATACAGTGGTAGCACAAACAACTGAAATAAAAGGCTTGGGGTCTTATTGTGTACAATGAGAGAACTCGAACTACTGCTCAGAGTGCACAAATTCATCTCTCCACATGGTGATTGAGCTCACACCACAAAAGGTGCTCACACTGCCCAAGTACCTCGAGATGCATGTTTCTCATACTATCAAATCCAAAATTCTGCATTGCAGCATGTCTATCACATAATGACAATACTAAATAGCTAGCTAATAGATCAGTCATTCAGTGTTCCCACTGTACAATAAATCACAGACTGACTGTGCTATTAAAGTAATATGCTATAGTAGAACTCTGAAATGCATAAATAGAAGCAACATTGCTCATGACTTATGATGTCTAGATTTCTGACATAAATTCAATCTGACATTTAAATCTTGAGATCTGACTTGGTCAAATGCATTAATTATTTACACACTCACACTGTAATGCATGCCATTCAATAAATAAGTAATTTAGCCACAATGACAATTTTGCTAGGATTGGACAGCACAAGCCCAGTTTTAGATGTGGGACCAAAAAACAAAACACTATGACAGAGGGAAAAACAGTGTAACGCACCAGGAGACTGGAGAATTGCGACAACCTCATTATGTCCCCGCTCCCTGGCCTTGTCTAGAGGAGTTTTGCCATCTTCGTCCCTCAGATCAGGGTTGGCTCCATGCCGCAGTAAAGTCTTTAATTAATATTAATAAATAAATAAATAAATAAAATGATTAAAAAAAAAAAAAAAAAAAAGAGTAATTAGAATGATGCCTTAAAATATGGACAAAGAAATTTGATAATTACAGCTCCTATTACCTTAGCTACTTGTGGTCGTCCAAAACAGGCAGCATAATGCAGAGATGAAGATCTTTGGCCTCTATTGACATCTGCACCTCTCTCACACAAGAACTCCACCTACAGCGGAGCAAAGTTGACATTTACCTGATTACTGGATTTGGTCTGCTTGGTCCTGTACCACTGATCAGCAGTATTTTTGGATAGTTGAATCAGGTTTAGAAATTAGGCTGCATTAGGCTTAATTTGGTCAGAGTACATACACATTTTTACCAATAAAATTTCCATGAATTTTCATGACCAAACATTCCCTGAAACGTCTATGTATACCAGGTAAAATAATAAAAATCCCATGTAAAATCTACCAGTGTATCTTAACTAAAATTAAAACAAATGTGTATTGAATTTAAATTAAACTTTGAATATCCACAACATTAAAGCTATTAGAGTGAAAAAATTCTCACCATTTCCTGTGTACCAAACGCTGAGGCCCAATTCAAGAGTGTCTGTCCCACATCATCCATAAAATTAACTTCAAATGCTAGAAAAGATAAAAATTGAATTGTTCTCATTAACATGCAACAAGATACACTCAACCCTACTATGACAAAAAATAATAAAGCCTTGAAGTGCTTCAAGTCAAATACAAATATGGTCTCACCTCCGGTGTCAATGGCATCTATGAGGGCATCGGTGTCTTTGCTACGAATACAGTCTATGAGCTGGCGATGCGAACGTTCTCCGGAGCTGTCAAGGCGCCGTAGGCCTGGGATACGCCCACCTGAACCAGCTGTGGATTTGGGCAATGCCTTACGGCCCTCAAACAGCAGGACTAACAACAGGTCTACCAAGCGCATTGTATCCAGGACACAGCGTTCATCACCCTGCAGCGCACTCTCCATTGAGTCGGGAAGCTCTGAGCGCAGCAAGTCCTGAGAAGACATGCAAAAGAGTTTTTCTAAAGCTCTCAACTCAATGGAGTTACATCTGATTTATTACACATCAGCACAATCAAGTTTCACCATACATCCAAAAGTATGTGGACACCAGACCAATCACACTTACACAAGTATTAGAATGGCCGGGCCAATTCTTTTGGATTTGCTATACACCAAGTTTGAAATCAAAAGATGTATATATGAGGAAATAGATCAGAATATTTCAGTCATTGCCTTGTGAAATCCAGGGCTCAAACTAAGAGTAGACATTTAGTTACCACAACTTTGGTGGCACACAATCGTGCAGAATGTCTTTGTATGCTGTAGAATTGCAAATTCCCTTTATAATAACCAAGAGGCCCAGCCCAAACCTGTTCGAGCTTGATAATGCCCCTGTATACAAAGTGAGGTCCATGAAGACACGGTTCACCAAGGTTGGGTTGGAAGTACTCAACTGGCCTGCACAGAGACCTGACCTAAACCCCACTGAATACCTTTGGGATGAATTAAAACACAGACTGCACCCCAGGCCTTCTCGCCCAACATCACTACCCGAGCAATGCTCATGTGGCTGAATCCTCATGGTCACTCTCCAAAAATGTAGTAGAAAAACTTTCCAGAAGAGTGGAGGCTGTTATAGGTGGACCAGCTTAATATTAATGCCCACGGTTTTGGAATTGGATGATCAAACAAACATGTAACTACCCCCCCCCCCCCCAAAAAAAAAAAACAAAACACAAAAACCCACAAAAAAAAACCATCCCAAGTACATTCTGTAACTGCAACTTCTAGAAAAATTACAACAGACACAAGAGAGTGGAATTACATTCCAATAAATCTTAATGTGACAGCACATACGTGGGTAACGAGTGGTGAGCCCCTGCACAGAGTGGACAGCAGGCTGACGATAGTGGACACCTGGTTGCTAAGTTTGGAGTCAGGGGCAGAGGGGGCACCACCTGTAGATGTCCTGCCTGGCTTGCAGGTGGAGGAAGGACCAGCAACTGAACCTCCTGCAGCAGCCATGCGTGATAGTAGCTCCTCACTCAGGCCGTGCTTGGCCAGCGGAGCTGGATCAACCCCACGGCGGGTGAAACGATCAGCCAGAGATGCGAAGCAGCGTAGAGCGCCATCAGAAACCTGCAATATCACAAAATCACTTGGGTTTTACATCTGGACACAGGCCTGCATATTAACATATTAAAGTTTTTCCACAATAAACACTCAATGGCTAAGTTTATATGCAAAGCTATGTCTGACTCAATTAAAAAAAAAGGTTAGATTTACCCTAAACACAGCACTCTGTTGAAAACATTTCAATACAATTTAAACGTAACCTGAAACAAATTTATGGGCTAGTATTCAACGCTAATGTTACCATAACAAGACGTAGTATATTTTCTGTAATTTACAGCAATCACACCATCCTTGCTGAACAGAAATGACCAAACACGATCACCTTTACTATGGTTAATTCGAATCCAATATCTGTCCTCGCAACTTCGAAATAACTTTGGAAGCTTTCCTCCCCAACAGGGATTATAGACGAAAAACTTCATTGCTGATCCACTTGTTTTATTCCAGTAAAACAAGCCTTACTGCTGTTTAGCATTCTAGTCTGCTTTCTGAAAGTGTAGTAAATTAAAAATCTTACACAGTAACAACAGTAACAGAAGAAACCGTTCTGAAAACCTCAGTTCAGACATATTCACACCAAGTTTCTCAGACTGGTTAGTGTTGTTAATGACATTTTAATGTTTTATCATCCTCTATACACTGAACAGCTAGTAGAAATGAACAATGCAAGCAAGTTCCACCCTCCTGTGTTTCACGGTTGCTTCAGACACAGCAATATAATCAAATTATTATAACTACAATCACATTGACATTGTAATATAAAGTACAAGGCTTTTACTGGATGTAGTTCATGGCCAGTTTAATTATGCAGGATGGCACACTTTACTTTCTCTTTTCCCCCTAACAGACTCCAAATAAAGACACAATATAGGTGTGGTAAACCACAAAAACTCAAGAACATTAACATCAAAAGCATGGTCATCTCCACAGAATTGTGAATTTAATCACAGGCTAATTTGAAATGCTTTGATACAAAAGCCGCAGATAATTAGTTTACAGGGTTTCTTTTTTCTTTTTTTAATTTGGCTCTCTTTATCTAGTTAAGACTTAGATCTGATCACATTTCTGATCAAATTCATAGAGAAAATAGTAAAGGGGCCAAACACTTTACTGAGACACACACACACCTCATCACAACATTAAAACCACCTGCCTAATATTGTTTAGGGTCCCCTTGTGCTGCCAAAACAGCTCTGACCCAATGAAACATGGACCCCAGAAGGTGCGCTGTGTTATCTGGCAGCAAGACATTGGCAACACCTGCAAGTTGCGAGGTGGAGCCTTCATGGATCGATCTTGTTTGTCAAGCACATCCCACAGATGCTAGACTGGATTGAGATCTGTAGGTCAAGCAAACACCCTGAACTCTTTATGTTCTTCAAACCAGCCCTGAACAATTTTTGTAGTGTGGCAGGGCACATTATCCTGCTGAAAGAGGCCACTGCCATTAAGGAAAATCCGTTGCCATGTATTTGATCTGCAACAGTGTTTAGGTAGGTGGTATGTGTCAAAGTAAATGGTAAATTGTCTGCACTTATACAGCACTTTTTAACCTTGGTTCTACAAAGTAACATCTAACTTTTTCAGCAATTTGTGCTTCAGTAGTTCTTCTGTGAGATCGGACCAAACGGGCTTGCCTTCACTGCCCAGACGCATCAATGAGCCTTGAGCACCCAGGATCCTTTTGCTGCTTCACTGGTTGTCTTTTGTTGGACCACTTTTGTGAGGTACTAACAACTGCATACTGGGAATACGAGACCTGCTGTTTTGGAGATGCTCTAACCCAGTCAACTTGTCATCACAATTTAGCCCATGTCAAAGTTGCACAGATGTTTATGCTTGCCCATTATTCCTTCTTCAAAACACATCAACTTCAAGAACTGACTGTTCACTTGTTGGCTAATATATCCCACCCCTTAACAGGTGCCATTGTAACGAGAATCAATGCTATTCACCCATCAGTGGTTTTAAACCGATGGCTGATCGACACACACACACACACACAGTTAATGCGATATTTTTTGCTAAACCCCAGTGAATTAAAGCTGAAAGTCTACACTTCAATCAGATCTTGATTGCTTCATTTAAAATCCATTGTGGCAGTGCACAGAGGCAAAAGTACAAAAATTGTGTTATTTTCCAAATACTTATAGACCAGACTGTACATATAATAAACATACATTTGCTCACACACCCAACAATTAAAGTATTGGAATAGCAAGGCTGATTTTTTTGTTATACACTGAAGACATTTGGGTTTGAAAGCAAAAGATGAGACAATATATCAGAATTTAATTTCCTTATATTTACATCTAGATGTGTTATACAACTTAAACCATGGCACATATTGTTTTAACCTATCCAGAAGAAACCACTGGTGTACCAACAACCAGAGATGGAACAGGTCAGCCAAGAAAGACAGCAACTGATGACAAACATTATGAGAGCTGTAAAGAAAAACCCTAAAACAACAGTCAGTGACATCTCCAAAAGTGCCAAGTTTAACACATCTAAATGTGAGAAAACAAAATGTGAAATTGTGACCTATGGTCTATGGTATGTATATGATAAACTGGACACGTTTTTTATTACAGCAGTTAGAAGAAAAAAAGATATTACCATCACTCCCTCAGCAGCTGTATTAGAAACCCCTTCACAGCAATGTTATCAAATGTACAGAAATGTTTGTAAAGAGGAATGAAATATATATATATATATACACATACATACACACACACACACACACACATACACATGATTCACTTTTATATTAGACCTTGTGGCCTTAATTTTGGTGGAAGAACTCCATTTAGTTGGCAACAGTTTTTTAAAATTCACTTCTCATTACCAATCAGTGAAACGCTGTAAACCTCTGCCCACAAGAATGTTTGAGATTAAGCAAACCAAAGTGAATCTGGTGTGTGTTGTGTCTAAATACAGGTTACGGTGACTGTTCGGTTGCATTTCGAAACTTGAATACAAGACATTTTAAGGACTTCAGAAGTACTTCAGGTTTTATTGGGATAAACAAGAAAAACACCACAGCACTTTATCGACTATAACTGCCCCAATGCTTGTTTACGCACAGGACCATTTTTTTTAACCAGCTACATTTAATTTGCCTAAGGTACAGAACGTAACCAAAAGTCATCAGTTATGAGAGTTTGTATGATGATTACTATTCTATTTAGCAGATCATTTAAAAGGATTACCCGCCTTGTCTGATTACACAGGAAAAAAAAGTCATTTGGATTGGCCTCAATCCTTTAATCTAGTCTGTTTAAGGGGTACCTGAGACCTTTTTTCAATCTGACAGCAATCAGTTGGATTAAAAACAGATTACTAGGCTGCACAGAAGCTGAGAACATACTTGGCACAAGACAGACAATGCACAAATCACATGAGGTGTGTGGGTGTTACCTGGTGGTCTTCGTGCTTGAGCAGACTGGACAGGGACTCCACACAAGTCTCAAGGGACGAATCTTGTGGCTCCATCTTACTGCAGAGTCGAGACACCACTGCCATGGCTGAATGCAGTGTGTCCTTATGCACCAGGTGACCGCTGTCCCTAATGAAACTCAGAACACAGTTCAGCCCTCCAGCCTCAAACACAGCACCAGACTCTCGTGTGCAGATCAGCTCCAGCACCTAAAAAGAGCAAAGGCATGTCTAAAAAATCACGTCATTTAAATAATCATTAAAGATTATGTGTGCCTTTCATGCAGGTGCAAGACAGAATAATTAATCTATTGTTAAGTGCTATATGACAAATTGAACTAAATTAATTTGATTGTTCCAAACACCTGTTTATTTGATTATTTATCCAAACTGCATTCTGCCATATGCACAATACATTTTTTTTTTTTTTTTTTTTACACAAGAAAAGTACAGGGTTGCAGTTTCAAAAATCAATGTATAGACTTTTAAACACAGCAGGTAAAAGGACAAAAAAGCAGGTGGACAGAAAGCTCTTTATTTTGCCTAAGTAATAGTATGCACCTTTACACACTGCTCTGCTAGATCTCTGCTAGTCCTATTGTTGAGCTCAACCACCACCAGTCGGTTACAGAGGGCCTTGATGGCTCCATCCACGCCGACTATCCTGCGCGTGCACTCCGCTGACACATCTAGGTAATAGGTGATGGCCCTGGCGGTCACTTCCAGAACATTGTCAGGGGCACTTTCATCCAGGAAGATCTTACAAAGGGCTGGAAGAAACGTCCTTGGAGGACACCTAGAGACACAGTGTGAAGAATGAAGAAAAGACACAGATGTGCAAAAGCAAAAAGACACACTAATCAATGTACTGCTTACACGTAGGACCGTTCACAGAATATTCTGCTAACATAAATGAGAAAATAAAAAGGTCTTTTATTAAACCATCTCCTCACAATTTAGGAGATTTTTGGACAAGATGCTACAATAATTTTAAGAACTGGATAGTCAGCTGCTTAAGTTATGCACTTGAAAGAACCTCACAGTAACAGCACACAAGCAATATAATAATTTTTGTACTATAGAGAGAAGGAAAATCCTCCTCCGATTCAGAGCGAACTGTAACTGATGTTTGTGATTTGCGCTCACGTCTCAAAGCAGCGGTCCACATTATCGGACATAAGCAGTAGCATGCAGAGCTGCTCCAGGGCGATGAGCTGCATGTCGCGCTCGTCGCCCTGCCCCATCTGCAACCATTCCAGCAGTGTGTCCGGGTCCACATCAGCCATGACACCCTGTCACAGCTTCCGCTGGTCAGATGAGATAAAAGAGTATGAGCACTTCACTGGTCCTCTTGCAGGTTCATGAAGTCCTCCACCTTGAAGGAAAGACACAAAGTCTAGATTAATAAAGAAAAAAGACAGATTGGCTTCAGAGTTAACAGAAGCAGTGGACTGGGATGGACACCTTCAAGTCATTGTAGCTGATTAACTTTCACACTGATTTGATAAGCAGATGTGTGGTACAAGTAATCAAAGTGTAATATCTTTAACACAACAAGACCCTCAAATCTGAGCGCTAGACCACAAACCCCTTTGAAACTATTACTTTTAATAAGACTTCAGCAGAAAATGCCACAACATCGATTACCATTATTACTTGATAAATCCTTGAACAGTGTTCTATCATGTCCTGATTAACAAAGTGCTCAGGCAGGCACAGCTATGCACAAGTGCCTGAGGATTGCTCTAAAAGAGCAGGGCTGTCTTCGCTATAGTCCTGTTCGAGACAAGGAGACTATAAACAGGTCTAATATGCAATCATTCGCTTAAACAATTTAAAAATCACCAGACCATTATTATTATGTGGCTAAACTGCTTTAATATGCAATGCTAACAAACTCAATCAGTTGCTCTTGTATATAATCATGTATATAAAGACTATGCTTTTTTGTGAGGAAACTAATGTAAAGAAGCAGCAACTGTTACTTAAGTATATTTCACATCGTTTATCCTGCTGTGGAATTATCAGTTACAATTTCAGTGTTCTCAGAAACTAACGTTTCAACAAAATACACACAAAAAAATTATCTGGTGCAGAAGAGCTTAACAGAGGACTATCCGAAGTGAAAAGGCAAGGCTTCTGCAGAAATTCCTCAAGCATTTTACAGCCTCAGACACTGACTACGTTTACATGGACAGCAGAAATCTAATTATTGACCTTACTCTGAGTAAGATAATGTGATTAAGGTGTTTACATGAGTTGCTTTTAGAATACTCCTGTCATGTTCTCGTTTTATGTTTTAGAACATAATTAGATTAACAGCCCACGTCATTACGTCACTGCGCCACGCAGTCCGACATCCCTCCAGAATTTCACGTATCAACATACAGTTCGTCTTCGTTATGGTACAATATACAGTTTTGGGTGCTTTTATTAGTATTATTCTTACGAACGCCTTAAGTGCAGTTAATTATTGGTCATGCTATACGTACTGATAGACAACTGCTCGAAGCTGTGGGTGTGTCCCAAATCGCGAGTTACCGTCTATATAGTAGCTGAGATGCATGCATTTTCCCCACTACAGGCCTATAATAGGAAAGTATGCGATTTGGGACACAGCCGAACTCTCTTTTTCGCCATGAAACATAAAACTGCCGTGTGATCGTGTCCTGTCACAAAATGCGGTGAAAACTCTCACACGACATTCATAATGTGATTAAGGTGTTTACATGTCTGTAATCCATGTCCGTAATACGACTAAAACAGGAGTACTCCACCTGTCTTAATTCTATTAGAGCTTAATTAGATTATGACCATTAGATTAAGGCAAGTAAAAATTGCATGGTAGTTTCTTAATTAGAGTATGGTCTTAATCGGATTAAGAGTGGATTATTGTTGTCCATGTAAACACAGGTAGTCAAAACCTGGGGAAAATATCAAATGGACAGAATCTTTGTACACTAGATGACAGATTTAGAAGGCTTTCATTTACAATATTTTTCAACAAGACCCGAGGTAATAAAATGCACAATATCAATAAAAACCATCTAAACAAGCAGCAGGCCTGAATCTGACTGTCAACATAAACCTTAGCCAGTTTACCCTAATAGTACAAGATTTGCTTTCTTTCCTTTTAAAATGTATATACTGCAGTTACAAAAAGTTTTCAGATTTAAAAAAGAAAAAAAAAAAAAGCAAACTGGAATGATTTCATTACACCTACAGCACAAACACCCAAGATGATCCAGATCAAAGTGTTTCCTAAAGAGTATAAGGTTCTTGTAAAAATGCTAAAATCTCCTGCGTGAGAACGTCTGCATCCGCATGAACATCCTTGCCTGCTTGGCCTAAGATTTTGCATTTGCAAATGAATTTCCTTCAGTGGGATCCCTTTAAGTAGGACAGCTAGTCTGGCTTTAAAAAAGGTTGCTTTACAGAAAATAGACATTATAAGAAATGAGAATTATTTAATGAAATAATTGTCTAACAGTTCAAATACACCAAGTCCAAAACGTGCTCAAACCACAGCATTTAAGTGGATGAGAACAGGTTCTCAGTAGTTAAAAAAAACAAAACTTGTACCACTTGGTAAAAATTAGCCAAATGAGTGATGTGTACAAAGCAAATCACATGTGTGTATTAGAGTTGTCAGAAGTACGGTACTAAAAAGAAATAAGTTGATGGTACCAGATTTTCATAAGTGCCGGTAGTACTGGGTCAACCCGGTACTGACGCGCTGCCTGACAGGTGGACAGTCTGGAACTTTACATTGGTGCACCGAACAATAAGAAGATATTAGCGCCAAAGTAGCAGCAGCTCCGCTGGTTACCATGGCTGCGTCCTAAACCACATGCTTATTATGAAATACATGTATTTCTCTCGGGCGCTTTCGGTGCCATTACTGGTAATTGTGTAAAAGCCACCCCCTTAAAATTTATGTGATGATAGATTAACCGTGCTTGAAGGAAGAACGGCTGCTTAACCACAGTTTTTATTCAAGTAGGTGAGTTTAAAACGATGGTAGCGGCTGCAATATGAATATTGTAGCATAGTTTACTTTGAGTGTATTATTGCAAGAAAACCTTTGTTTACCTAATGTTAGAATACACGTGTTTAACGCCAATACGGTCAGGCATCCTTATTAACCATTTCATGCTTTAACATTTACTGGGGTAAAATAAATGTGAAGACATGATGGGGTTTACTTATTTTACACACCAGACACTTTTTGATGAGCTATATTTATATATCTGAAATGTATGTTAGAAAATAATAGATGTGTGGCTAGCACAGTCTACGTCTTTAATATCAGTCATTCAAAAAAAACATCTCTACTCTTGTCTGGATAACTCCTAGTAGCTTTAATAATGAAATACTTGAAGTATACAGAATGGCATTTTAAAAAATACATTTTATATTGATATTTAACTTTGTTAATTAGATAGTGTGATTTAATTAGCATGTTTTAGTACCGAAATTGGTACTGAGTACTGTGGAATTTTAATGGTATTGGTATCGACTACTGAAACGTTGGACTGGAATAAAGTCGGTTTGACGGTCGATGCTCACAGATGTGTCACAGTCATTCCCTTCAAATGCTATTGAGCTTTAAATAATGCTATATTTTGTGTATGGGCCCTTTCTGTAATGAAATACATGTTAAATTAAAATGTGATTTAATAGTTTATCTTAAATATCAAAAATCTAAAAGGTGTGAGTTATACCTGACACCTAGATGAACACTTTACAGTTGGTTACAGGACTGTAATTCATTCCCTTCATATGCTATTGAAGTTAGAAACGTGTTTAACAATGTCGTATGTAACTTTAGTGACGGTCCCTTAATTTCCGCATATCTGCGAATATCGAACATCAAACAAACTTTATGCCAGGAAATGTTGGCACCGTGACAACCCTAGTATGTGTACACGGGAATAACACGGGGGTGTTCTGTATTTGACTGCGCTAGTGAGAAGAGATTAATTCACATCTAATGTGTCTGGATGAGTCACAAACGCGACTTCATTGCAGTCGATGTCATCATACCAGCGTTAACCAAGAGTTTTATCAGTAGACTTGATTAAATCAACTGACACTGTACCATACTCGTACTTCATTACTTCAACAGAAAGGCCGGACTAAATAACCCAGACACTATAAAACAGTTTGTCTCGCAGACATCCAGACTATTACTTCATGTACTAACTTCATCCAGACACCATGGCACGAAGAAGTAAAGTTAGTTACCAAGCCCTGGTCTAGATCAGCTTACATCAGCTTTTCTGTTGGTGAGAGAGTTAGTTTAGCAGAAAGTAGGCCCTCACTGCTGTTAGGACCAACTGTAGCCAAGTTACACGGCCAATACTTATTAACAGCTCAGCCCAACACACAACTGTCACCCGATACATCCAGAACACATCCGAGCCGAACTCTTAACAAATCCTGTCGAACTAAAATCCTCTACATTGAGTACAGCTGTTATCTCAATAAACAGAACAAAACACGCCGACTTGCGAAGTAACGGCACAGAAATATAATTCACTGGTCAAAACCCATCCGCCAAACGAGTCTGAGCTGGTTCGTGTTAGCTAGCTAGACAAGCACATCTTTATTACTTCACTTATCGCACAATAAATTCATTCAAACAGTCTCTGAACTGAACGCTGTGCTGGTGCGAATGTTTTATACCGTTTTATTTTAATAAAGCCTCACAGTTCGGGTGAACTACAGCGACGTTAGCCTGGCTAGCCCCGTTAGCCTTAGGCTAGCTGGTAGGATTAGGATCAACTGCTATTCTCTTGAGGAAAAAAAAAACTAAAACACACTACCGTCAGCCATTAAACCTTCAAATACATATACAAAGCGACTCACGGAAGGTTAAAACATTCTCACTGCCAGTTATGACAAGTGTCATATCTATCTGTCGGTCTGTCTATCATAAGTTTGTGGATAAACAGTGAAGCTAAACAATCACGGCCTTGTGTTTACCGACAAATCCGGGAGCGTAAAGTTCTGCGTGAGCGCGAGGCCTGGCCGCTTCAGTCCGCCGCGCGCACAGGAAACCTTGGCGGCTTTACCTCACCGACAGAATCAAACTCACCGCTCTTCAGGAGACGCCGAGAAATCAGAATGGCTGTTAGATCAGACCGGAAATATAGCAGTCGGGAAAGCAAAAAAGAAAAGGTTAACGCTTCTTCATCCCCTTTCTTACACACACACACATATATATATATATATATATATACACACACACACACAAAGCTAAAGGTCAAAGTGAACGGGCAAGCAGCTGACTGTTCGGAGCGAAATGGAGCCGTCGAGAGGAAGCAGCGCGAGGCTCCGCATCACGAGGCACAACGCTGCACTGCCACAACCCGCCACCGTGGGCGCTAACGAACACACCGCGTCCACTCAACACCACCACTGACCTAGCCCATTGTTATTTAGTAAGTCATTTAAACATTTTTATTCGCTTTGCATTTGATTTTCTTGTCTATTTGTTTCAATCGAGTTACACGTAAATGTCTAAAGACATAAAACAGCCTGACAGACGCTCTACACCGATCCAGCAAATGAAATTAGGATCCGTGTTCTAAATTACTGCGGATTAGAAAAGGGCAGTCTCACACCCCATATCCACTCTGACCTTCTCGCCACACAACCGTGCTGCTGGCCCAGTTCTACTCAACTGTCATTGAGTCATTTCTGTACATTTCAATGACTATGGTTTGGTTCAGCTACCAAGTCAGACATAAGACCACAATGCACAGTCTAGACTGCTGAAAGGATTATTGGTGCTCTTCTGCCCTCCCTCCAGGAACTGTACTCCTCCAGAATGAGGATATCGATAGGAAAAATCATCTCAGACCACACTAATCCTGGCCACAACCTCTCTGAATGGCTGCCCTCTGGCTTGCACTACAGAACACAGAGCAACAGAACATCCAGACACAAGAGCAGTTTTTTTCACCAGAGGCCCTCATCTCCCTCCTGAACAGTTAACTGCCCCAAAGACCCTCCTAGTGCAATTTGTTCTCCACTGTGAAACAGACTATTGTGTGCAATTGTAAATTCACGCCTATTTATTCTTTTACCTGTATATACCTCCATCTTCTCTACGCTGCATATCCCCTTTCATAGCTGTACATAGCATCTGTACCATGTCTGCTTTAAGCTTATAGTGTCTTATTTTATTTTTTTTAATTCTTATGTGCTGTCATATTTGTGTACGCACTGGAAGCGTCATTTACCAAGTCAAATTCCTTGTGTGAACACACTTGGCAATGAAGCTCATTCTGATTATAATTGTCTTGTGGACTGTAACTGAATTGAAAGATTAAAAAGAGCTAGTCTGTTATTCCACTGGAGGCAAAACAGGGCAATAAACTCACACTCAGTTACTCATAAAATATGCTAATGAAAAGAATCTAACTTCTAAAATGTCACTACAACCATGTCTCTTTACAAAGAAGTAATTTAGGGGCTCCAAAGCAACATTCTTTTAACAGCAATTTAATACTGACAATGTTTAATGGTTACTGGAGACACACAAAAAAGAGTTGTGATTATTAATTCTGTACATAAAAGCACAGGTTATAGTCAGTGTCTTCATACTCAATTGTTAAGAGATTGATGTAGCTAGTGAAAATATAATTAGAAGCACATTGGTTTTAATTAGAAGGAAGATTTGGACAATTATTCTGATGATACTCCTGTTCTGTGTTGTCATGAAATTTAAAGGAAAAAGTCAGTCATTTCAACCTTGTAATATGAATGGCACTCTAAACTGGTTGCACTCTTGCTGTGTAATGTTGTGTACATTATATAATGCATGGACTTTAAAGTACAAAATATTCAGGATATTTTATTTGACTATACCGTGAATAGTGAAGGCTATAGCAGGGGGAAGAGCTTTCACTCATAGAGCTCCTCAGTTATGGAACAGTCTTCCATTTAGTGTTCGGGACTCAGACACAGTCTCAGTGTTTAAGTCTAGGCTTAAAACGTATTTATTCACTCTAGCCTACCCTGACTAGACTTTCCATCATGCTAATTCCCAGTCTTAACAAATCTTTCTCTCCCTCTCTCCTTCTGCCGAGCTACACATGAGTTTATGGAGATGTTGGAGATCCTGGTCCTTTCTGCTCTCCGGACCTGCATGATCGGTCTCAGAGGTCCTACTTCTGGATGGAGCTCTCATCTATTCCAAATCCAGAATGCTGGGACAAAGGCTTCTTCTACGCCAAACATATTACATATAAATCAATAATGATCGGTTTCAGAATATCTGTTGTTACCCAGATGAGGATGGGTTCCCTTCTGATTCTGGTTCCTCTCAAGGTTTCTTCCTCTTAACAACTTAGGGAGTTTTTCCTTGCCATTGTCGCCGCTCATTGTCTTGCTCAGTTGGGATAATTTCTCACCTTTACTATGTGTATACTGTGTTTATATTCCTGTGAAGCTGCTTTGAGACAATGTCTGTTGTGAAAAGACCTATACAAATAAAATTGAATTGAATTGAATTAGGACATCTCCTTGTTCAAGTTAACAAGACTAAAGACATTCTGTCATACAGAACTAAACATTTTATCCTTGACATTACCTTGGTTTTTTTTTTTTGTTGTTGAAATCTATTAATTATACACCATATAAAATGCAATCTGTTATGATTACAAATTACAAAATTAATTTATATCATCTTAAATGAAGCAAAAGAACTAAGAGAAACAAACAGATATTCACAAATAAGCAGTTCCTCCATTAACATGTTTGTTCAGTAAACCTCAAATTTCTTTTAATGGCTGATTGAATAGTTTCTTTTTTTATTATTATTTTTTAATAGTTTCTGAAAGTAACTTGAAGAGCCAAAACTTTTATTTTTAGTTTAATATAACCTTTAATTTAGACTGTTTTAGATTACAACAGCTGTCAATCAGCAGTGCAAAATACCTTTAAAAAGTGTGAAAAGTGATCAGCTTTCTATGCATTCTTAAAATACTGAACAGTTTTACTATTTAAACAACAGTTGCACCAACAGCATCAGTGCAGTACCTTATTTAAATTATACTGCATTAAACCACATATTTGCAATGAGGGCTAATTGTTAATTTACTGTACTTCAGTCTCTAGAGACTTAAAATGTTTTATTTCAACATTGCAGACAAATTTACATAGAGTTAATATGTAGTTAATACAAGAACACAAACATTACTTTACTACATTTTGGATGTATGGAGGTATTCAAATATTCCAATTTTAATGTTTCAGTAATCTAGTTCTCTCTCTACTTGCATAGGATTGGTGCACTTAGCTTGACTAAATTAATTTTAAATCAAAATCCTCACAGAGGTTAATGCCTTATTACAGTGGTGTGAAAAAGTGTTTGCCCCCTTCCTCATTTCCTGTTCCTTTGCATGTTTGTCACACTTAAGTGTTTCGGAACATCAAACCAATTTAAACAATAGTCAAGGACAACACAAGTAAACACAAAATGCAATTTGTAAATGAAGGTGTTTATTATTAAAGGTGAAAAAAAATCCAAACCATC
>JAFFST010053725.1:9109-19694 GCA_022414735.1 Noturus placidus | reverse complement strand
CCACCCCCCCCCCACCCCCCATGAAGTCCTTTGCTGTGTTGGCAGTGTGTTTTGGCTCATTGTCTTGCTGCATGATGAAGTTCTTCCTAATTAGATTAGATGTATTTGTCTGTAAACAAATACAGACAAAATGCTTCTTTAGACCATACTTCATTCTGCTGCTACTGTTATGGGTTACATCTAGTGAACCTGTTCCAGAAGTAGCCATGCAAGCCTACGGCATGACACTATGTCCACCATGTTTGATCAGTGACTCCATATGTTTTGTATTTTTGGCTCATCCATCACTTCGGTCGAGGTTAATCTTGGTTCCAGAACTTTTGTGGCTCATCTCTGCATTTCTTTGTAAATTCCAATCTGACTTTCTGATTCTTCCTCATAATGAGTGGTTTGCATCTTGTGGTATGTTTGCACTCAAAGAGTGGATTGAAACACTGGAGGTTGTTGGAGATGTCGTTGACTGTTTTTTTTTTTTTTTGTTTTACTTTCACAGCTCTCACAATGTTTCTGTCATCAACTGCTGTTGTTTTCCAGTGTGGGGGAATGAGCAAACTAACATGGCACACCTGATTCTTATTTGTGAATGGTTATTTAACATTCTGTTTTCTTTCTTGCTCTCTCTCTCAGTGAGTGGGACCAAAGCGTGCGTGCGTGTGTGTGTGTGTGTGTGTGTGTACATTGTGTGAGCTGAACTAAACCAAGCGGCTGGAAAGCTGCCTAGTTTACATTGCATTTTGTTTAGTTTTTTGATACTGTGCAGAGGAATGGATAATAATAAACGCTCAACAGTCATCTCAAGTCCGCTGTGTTGTTGAGGTGCATTGTACCACACTGGTTCCAAAACCCAGGAAAATACACCTCAAAGAAAGACGTTATGCAGACACGGATTCCAGACCTCTGGTCCAGGTTCTCAAGTCGCTAGTGCAGATGCAGGCCCAACAGCATTAAGCCTAGTTCACACTACATGATTTTAAGCCCGATTTGCAAGTCGATGAGCTCGCTGACAAAAGCCCTTTGATCGGCGGCAACTCGCTGGGCAATCGGTGCTCGCCAAACGGCAGTTGATCGTTATGTTTGAACTACTCATCGATGCATCGTTGAGGCTTGCTGAAGCTCACTGACCAATCACTGAGGCATCAGCAACAGCAAACATATTTGGCATGCTAAATATCTGGAGCTGTCGGGCGACTCCACATCCTGTGTTTTCACTGGTAGTGATTGTGGCAACAAACTACAGCCAATGAGAGAGCAAGTCTTGGGGTGAGGTCTCAGTGAGCAAGGGAAACCCAAGAAACCAATGGCAGAAGCATAAAGGGGAGAAGGTGTACAAACATTTTTACTCACTTCCGACTCTCTTTGTAGCACACACAATCCCTGCCCCATGCATGTGCTAATTTATTCTTTCAACACAAATGATCATGCAAACAATTCACACCACTTGTTTCTGTCCTATGTCCATCTTCAAAGAAACAACTCCTGTTTCTCACGTGGTTTTCGAGTCATATATCTCTGTCACTTCTCATATGTGTATTCGTGACAAAACGTAGTTTGGACACCAGATAGAGTCAGCGGGTGACAGAGTCGTTGTCAGATCGTTTCGTCTGTGACCCCCTGTCGCCGAGCAGTGACGTAGTGTGAACACCACAACGACTTCATGACTCCTGAAGTGAGCAAGTCGTGTAGTGTGAACAGAACAGCGATCTGCCGAGGTTGAAAGTTGTGTAGTGTGAACTTAGGTGCAATCAGGTGCTTGTGAATTTGCAGCAGCAGCAAGACATCCTGATTAAAGTGGTGGATGGGCAAGCTGCAGACCAATCTGCCATCCAGAGCCTTCTGACATCCTCCTCTTCCTCTATGCTTGAGCAAGTCCAACTATTGCCAGATGAATATTTTTGACACTTCCAGTCCAATCCAGAGGAGGATCGATTGTTTAACTACTCCTAGCAACTTCTGGATTCCTGCAAGCACTGCCTGTGACTGAACCCAATCGAAAGGTCATTGAGAGGTTGGCACTGGAACCATTCATTCATCAGCTGCCTGCCAGAGCATTGGAATGGGTCCAGTTCCGCCAACTTAATTCGCTGACCGATGTAGTCCAACTTGCGGGCATGTCCCTGTGCACGGACTCAGATACACAGTGACTGCCTGCCTGTCAGGACTACTCCTACCCTGATGCTGCAGAGGAGGAGACAGGCAGCTTGGGTGCAAACTCACTTAGTTTGTACTCACACAATGTTTTTTTTCCTTCCTCACCAAAATAAAATAAAACCCATGCCCACGATATGGAAACAGAGCTCTTCTCCAGGACGCTTCTTCGCATTTCTTCATTGTATAATTTGGTCAAATCTGGTGTAGTTTATGCGACACTGCCCCCTAGAGGACAGGCTCACATCACACGCAAGTATGAAGACTTCACGCTGTGCGACGTTCTGCCGAGCTTGCAGAGGAGTGCTTGCAGAAATACAAATCAGCCCTAGCCCAAGTGGTGCTATCCCATAAAAGTACCCCTATATGACCACCACACTGACCTCCAGAATCCAGAATCGGTCTGTCTTCGCTGGCCAAAAGTATTCAGCGTAGACCACAACGATCTGCCCAGGTCTGTCGATCCTGGGTGAGCCCCATCCAATTGCGCCCCAGATCTCGTCGTAGCAAGTCGCGCCATCGTGTTGCAGGGCGTCCGAGTGGCCGCTTGATGTCAATCTGCAGCCAGACGGTGACTTTGCGTGTCCATCTTCCATCTGTCCGCCGCATCAGATGCCCGGCCCATCGCTTCTTGGCCTTATTGGCCAGAACCACCGCGTCTGCCACTCTGGTCATGTTTCGCAGTTGTTCATTGCGGATGTGATCGTCCCGTTTAACCCCGATTATGGGGTGCTCTATTGCGCGTTCAGTCACGGCCAACTTTTGCCGGTCGGCTGCTGTCATCCCCCAGGTCTCGGACCCGTAGAGCATAGCCGGTAGGACGACGCTGTTGAATAAGGCAGCCCTAATATCCGGGTCGAAGGCTCTATTGGTGGCTGTCTCGGCAATTGAGCCGTAGCTGACCCAAGTGGCTCGGCGTCATCGTTCTAGTTCTCTGCCAATCTTGTGGTTGGTAGTCAGCTCCTGGCCCAAGTAAATATAACTATCAACTTGTTGGAGCTGTTGCTGGCCGACATGGATGGCAGTGTCGGCCACCTGTTCATTGCGCATCCACTTGGTTTTGGTCAAATTGATCCTGAGGCCGAACCGTGCACCTGCCCGGTTTAGCTGGTCGAGCTGCCGCTGTACATCGACAGCCGAGCAGCCAATCAGTACAATGTCATCGGCAGAGCATACCTACCTTGTCCCAGTTGAGCTGCCGGAAAATTTGCTCTAGGCAGGCATTGAACAGCTTGGGCGAGATGGTGTCGCCCTGCTTAACCCCGCGACCGACCTTGATGTTGAGCGGCCAGTCGAACAGGGTAATGGTGGTGGTGCAAATGTTGTTCAGCTCCTGCAGCAGGGCCACATATTCATCACCAATGCCCTGTTGTTGGAGGGTGAGCAGCACGGCATTGACCTCGACTGAGTCAAAGACCTTCTCATAATCGATGAAAGCCAAGACCAGAGGCATCTAGTACTCCCTGGCCCGTTCGAGCAGCTAGTTCAGCACCTGTACATGGTCCATGGTGCTAAAGTCAGATCTAAATCCAGTCTGCTCATTCTAATCCGGGCTGCTGTTCATCCAACTGCTTGGCCAACCGGGTGTGCAGCACCTTGGTGAAGATCTTGTACACGGCTGACAGCAATGTGATCGGCCAGTAGTTGCTGAGCAGCTCACGGTCGCCCTTCTTGAATAGCAGTATTGTCTTGGCCATCTTCCACTGTTTAGGGATTTCGCCTTGTGCCATGTAACGGCTGAATCGGTCCGCCATGGCTACCCAAAGTGAGTGGCCGCCGGCCTTGAGCAGGTCGATTTCAACGCCATCCAGCCCAGGCGCCCGGTCTGCCTGTGCCTGCTCGACCGCATATCGGACCTCGCTTTCCAGCACTGGCAGAATAGGCGGCAGCTGGTCTAGCTGAAGGCTAGGTGGAGGGATAAGGACCTTGCTGTCAAACAGGTCACTGTAAAAGCTCCTGCACTCGGCTTCAATGCCTGACCGAGTCCTAGTAGTCCGCCTATCGGGCATCTTAAGTGTCGATACTTGGCCGCGCTGCTGTTGCATCACCTGCCTGCACTTTTTCAGGCTCTTGCGCTCCTCGGCTGTTGCCAGCAGGCGCCTCTGCTTATACTGGTCAAGGTCGGTTTTAATCTGCTGCCGGATCTGCTTGCACAGCAGGCTGTACTCGAGGTGTAGGCCCATCGGTGCGCATCTGCCGCCGCCTCTGCATCAGGGCCTTGGTGATGTCCAAAATTCGGCTGGCCTGGCCATTGGTCGGCACTGCAGCTGCATCGCGCGCTAACCTGAGCAGGCTAATGAAGTGGTCGTAGTCTTGGTCAATGTCGGTTTCAAGCTGGGACCAATTGGTGTGGTCGATCAGAGTGTGAAAGATGACAGGGTCGGTGGTAACTGACTGCCTTGCTCAATTGCTGGCTGCCAGTACGTGCTTTTCGATCTTGCCGTCGATGACCAGCTTGGCCCTTACTGGTCGATGGACGCTGCCCGTGTTAAAGAACTTGCGGCCGATGACAGTGACGTCCTGTAGGATACGGCGGTGGCTACAGAGGATGTAATCGATCTCGTTGGTTGTCTTTCCATTGGGAGAAATCCATGTCCATCGACGGCCGGGACGCTTCTTAAACAGACTGTTGCCAATGAACAGCCGGTTGCTCTCGGCCATTGCAACCAGTCGTTCGCCCGGTCCGTTTCTGTTGCCGCTGCTGAAAGGGCCGACAAAACGCTCGCCATCCATCCTCTTGCCCACCTTGGCGTTAAAGTCGCCCATCAGGACAAGGTAGGTGGCACGGGGGTAGTGGCTGCCTCAACGGCCTCATAGAACTGCTCAAGCAAGTCCTCATCTTGCTCGGCCGCAATTGCTGTAGGCGCATATGCCTGCACAATCCGGATGGTGACTTTATTGTGCAGGCACAGGGTGAGCATGCCGACTCGAGGGTTAGTCACGTCAACCAGGTCAATCATCGGCGACCATTGTTTGGATACAATGAAGCCGACACCACCGACAGGCCGCTTCTCTTCCCTGGCGCCCAAAATTACCGTCCTGCCGTCGTCACGGCGCACGTGTAATGGCTCTCGGCGCTTGGTCTCACACAGCCTGAGCACATCACAGCGGATGCTGTTCAACTCATCCAGGATGACAGCCAGACTGGCCTTATTCGACACGGTCCTGGCGTTAAAGGTAGCGATGTCGAGCGCCGTGGTGGTGGTCCGGTCCTTTAGTCGGTTTCCAGATGGCGGCCTGGTACCTGAGATTTTTAGCAGTCTCTCTCCCCTGGCCGGATCGCTCCGCTGTCATAGAACGGGCACAGGGTCGTGCAGGGTACTGAGGCCCTTGTTTGTCGTTGTCGTTGCAGTTGGGTTCAGACCTCGGCTTGCAAGGCCACTAGGTCTGTGCCCTCGTCCTGACCTGGCAATTAAAATAAAATTAAAGACATCAGCGGCAAATTCCTAGCACTGCTACTGGATGAATAAATTTGGTTGAACATCATTCTCAACCAAGAAGAGACAATGATGTATTTAAATAAGATTAAGTAAGCTAAGTCAAGCTCTCATGGTGCCATGTTACAAAGAACACAGTAAATTATAAAACAAAGAAAATTACAAATTTGTAATGTCACTCGTGTTATTAAAGCAGTAAGTGACTACAGCTCAGATGTTACTTACAATATTTATCAGAGAAACAGCACCACAGCTCTGTTTATAACACTGTTCATTTGTAAAACACCTGAACATTGCAATTCCATGTTTGTCTAAAATCTATTCATGCATGTCAACTGTACACCTGTACCATATTTGATAAGCGTTTTTTCAAATCTGGCCCTCAAGGTCCACTGTCCTGCAGAGTTTAGCTCCAAACAAACACACCTGAACAAGCTAACCAAGGTCTTCAGGATTACTAGAAAATTGCAGGCAGGTAAGTTTGGAGGTTGGCTCTAAGCTCTGCAGATTTGAATACGGTTTGTTTTTATTATGTGTTATGTTTATATTACATCTGTTAATTTCTCAAAATGCATGAATAATGTGGTCTTTTCCACAGATATCTACTAGCCCTAGCTCTGTAACCAGTGGAACTTTAAACATTTACAGTAGAATGCTACTATAGAGGATTGTAAATTTCAGGTTCATATCTGGTCCCCCACCAGAGATATTCAACCCCGAAAGCGAGAGGAATAAAAAAAAAATTGCACTCTCTCGTCCCCATAAAAAAATGAGAAGTCTAATACCTGAAAAGTTCTGCATGCACACTATACTTACCCAGGTACCCCCGAATAAATTATGACTGAGATTCAAAGCCTTCCAATTATAAATTGACCCTAAAAGTGGAACTGTGAGTAATCTTGGGCATTTCATTTGGACTCAAGTTCTAAGTCTAAGGAACAAGACTGTGCAAAATGTTTATACTGTACATGTGCATATACAGTACCGTTTAATGTGCTCTAGAGATCAGTTTTTGTTCTCAGGATCTAGGACCATCTTGAGCTGAAATATTGAGGTTTCTGTACACAGCTGTATAACCAAAATTTGTTGTGTGCCATGACACAGAGATGGCTGCCATAGTTAAGCCAAGTAAAATATATATATTTTTAATGGTGTTTTTCCAATGCCGATAATAAATTAGAAAAATAAAACAACAGTCAAGCAACCAACTTTACAATTATTGGATCACTTGAGATGGAATGACCCATCTAATGTGACAGTAGCTTTACCCGTGTTCCAGCACATAAGCAGTGTCGTGAGAGCAGAGCGTAACACCTGGACCCAGGCACGGCGGCTTTTCTCCACTCTGCTCATGGGAGATGAGAGGACCGTGCGTAATGCTTGAAGTGTCTCAGGCACTAGTGTCTCTGAGCCCACTCCTCCATATTCACGCACCAACTCCCGCAGCACCCCAAGTAACAGATAGAGCACCGTAGGCAACACTGAGACACTGCCTGGAGTTCAAAAAACAGATCCGAGTAATACATGTTAAGAAATACAGTATGTGGAAAAAACAATATTCTTAGACATACCATGATTCTCTCTTTAAATGATTCTGCAACGATTTCCATACTTATATTCTTATCATAAATATACTTATATTTTCATGGAAAAGCCACATAACAGTTTAAACATAATGTGAAATAAGTCATAATCAAAACATAATAAAAATATAAACATTTTGTAAAAATATATTTTTGGCAACAAGTATGAACAACTGGTTGGTGAAACGTAAAGGTGTAGGTTAGTGTGTGCACTATGCATACGTTAGCTAAACGTTATTAGCTAAACGTCTGGGTACATTTTGGAGTTAGAAAGACAAAATGCCTGCTGTACACGGGCTGTGTTACATTAACAATTCCTCATGTACAGAACTGAGATGCATTGAGATCATTTTATAACTGCACAATAGTACACTGAATCAAAATGGCACTGAATTGTAGGGTTCTTAGAGTCCCACCTCTAAGAAATAGGGAGGCAAATTTTCACTGTGCACTGTGTTAATAGAAAACATTGGTTACACTCTGCTTAATGAACTCAATTATAAACTCAACTCAACCATTAGATCCAATATATCTACAGTATATCTTCCCAAAATCATATCTAACATAAATATATTTTCAACCAATCATTTACTCTGCAAATGATCTGGATAAAGAGGCCAATACTGCATCTCTAAAAAAAAAAAAAAAAATCAAAAACTAATTAATATTGCTTTAAAGCATTAGCCACATTTTATACTTATAACTTACCCTCAGGAGAGCAGATGGAGGGCAATTCTGAGAGGATCCCTAAAGCTAAGGTGATCAGAGTACAGTCGCAGTCACTTAGGGTGGAGACTATACCACCCCGTCCACTGGGATTGCCTGCCAGTCTAGGACTGAGCTGTGGAAGTTTCCGGAGTAGTGTGCAAAGACACAGCTGCAGAGCTCCAAACACCAAAGACTTTCCCGGAACCAGGCCGCCAGTGTCCCTTCCCTCACCAAACTCTGGCACGGTTTCCTTCTCAGCTGCACCATCATCCACTGAGCACAAATGGTGTAAAGTGAGTCACATTAACAGCAAACCCATTTCTATTAATCATCAGAACTAGATAGCGAAGACTTGAAAAAGACCAACAAGAAAGTCATTGCAGGCACTAAAATATAGCTTTACCACAAAAATCCTAGCATATGTCGGTAGACAAGACAAAAGTTGCATACAGAAGAGGGCAGACTCTTCAGAGGTAGTGTGAGTATAGTGATCAAATGTTCAAATGAAGAGTCGACCGAGTTGCTGTCTGTCTATTTATTCAGTCAAAAGAAAACACACTATTAAATTATGAGTTTATATATTTTTTAAATTTATTTCCTTGATTCACTGAAATGTAACATGCTCGGTTTTAAAACTCTTGTAGCATGTTTCAAATAATATGGTGACTGAATACCGTACCTTTCCTCTGCAGAAGCATCCAATTGTCTGGCTGTGATAGACAGGAATGTGCATCCAATGCCAGGTAAGGGCACGCCGCTTATCTGGGCGGCTGTGGCTCAGTCGGTAGAGCGGGTTCTCCACTAATCCACTAACCGTGGGGTTGACGGTTCGAATCCCGGCCCGGGTGATCCCATGCCGAAGTGTCCTTGGGCAAGACACTGAACCCTAAGTTGCCCCCAATGGCAAGCTAGCACCTTGCATGGCAGCTCTGCTACCATTGGTGTGTGAATGTGCTCTCATTAGTAAGTCGCTTGTAAATGTAAAAATGATATTTCTGTAAAGCTGCTTTGAGACAATGTACCATTGTAAAACGCGCTAT
Source organism: Noturus placidus (assembly GCA_022414735.1). NCBI lineage: Eukaryota > Metazoa > Chordata > Actinopteri > Siluriformes > Ictaluridae > Noturus > Noturus placidus. The sequence continues at coordinate 10,781 of JAFFST010053725.1, read as the reverse complement.
ACAAATTGATAAATTAAAATTATTATAAATGACCGGCACGTGTTCCTCTTCCTTAGTTGATATTCGCTTCTCATGACCTCTAGCTTATTTTGTGTGCACAGCTCGCTGGTTCGCTGGCTTGCACTATTTGTCTGCAGGAGGACATATCCCTCAGATCAGCCTCTGTCAGACATGTCTGTTTTGCTAGCCAGGTTAGCTGTGTCACTTGCTGCAAGCCACCCACACTTGCACTGTTCATTACGTTGCCTGCTTCTTCTTAAGAAACTGCTGCTCGACTTAAAGACTCGACTGAGCTCTGTGCTTCGCTGCCATGGTGCATACTAAACTGGTTCAGGCTTTTGCCGTAGATAACCAGTGGTGTGCTTGTCCGGCTGCCTGCACTGCTCTCATCACAGCTAGGGATTCTCATCCCTTCTGCGTGGTGTGCAAGGGCCTCAAGCACGCGGAAGAAGCCATTGATTTCCCTGAGAACTGTAACCACTACCTAGCGCTTCCCAAAAAGCTCTGGCACAAAAGGCTCAAATTGGCTGTGATCCAGAGGGTTGATTTTGGACTGTCTGACTATGATTGGGGAAATGGCGTTGATGGTGTGCTCCCATTGACCTCTCAGGGCGCGGCCTCTCTAAGTTGGGCCGAACAAAGCGACTCGTCTCTCCTCGAGGGCATCTTACCGGGTAAACTCTACTTCGAGCTGCCCGGTTCAGGTTACGAGGATGGCGTGGATCTTCTAGAGGGTTCGGAGTATGACAAGGCCATGCCATCTTCTTTACTGCCCCAGGCTAATATTCCCATGGCCTTACCTCAGTCCATCCTATTTGAGTTTTGTGAGCGAGCGGCTGCTCGACACAATATCAAATGACTGGCTCTACCAGTGCGACTAACCAAGAGAAGGATGTTTATGATGGGGAAAACTCCTGAAACCCCCTCCTGGCCTGAGAAAACAGCTCCTCCTGATCCCCCCCCCCCCCCCCCCCCCCCCCCCCCGCATGTCCCAAGCAGATGAATCACTGCTGGGGCGACCCGCTCGGTGTTGTGGTGTTGTGGGCCTCAAGTTTAAGGTAAGGATATGGTGGCATTAATGACACCGTCCTCTGTAATGCACACCAAACCATCCAAGCGAGAAGGCTTTCCATGGCCCTCTCAGTAGTACGTGAGCATGCACTCTGGCTTAACCTATCGGGTCTCCCTTTCAGCAAGAATCGGCGCATTGCAGGAGCGGCGGTAGAGCCATACCAGGCCCTCCCTTTATGGCTGCTTAATCCCCACTGAGGGAAGTCATTTCAAGAGTGTCGGCAGACCAAAACCTCTTAACAAGCCAGCAGGTAATCCCCCTTCTTCCAAGCCTTGATGGAGAACATCGACGCGGCCAAGAAGCCAGCTATCCCCGCTCCCTCTGACCCTAAAAGAAAGCGGCCTGATGCACAGACAGCTGGCTCAGGTGGCAACTCTCGTGAGTCACGTAACACCTTGGAAGTGTGCGTCAGCGCCAGAGTGGTTGACTTGAACTACAGTGGTGTGAAAAAGTGTTTGCCCCCTTCCTCATTTCCTGTTCCTTTGCATGTTTGTCACACTTAAGTGTTTCGGAACATCAAACCAATTTAAACAATAGTCAAGGACAACACAAGTAAACACAAAATGCAATTTGTAAATGAAGGTGTTTATTATTAAAGGT
>JAFFST010053723.1:275086-298856 GCA_022414735.1 Noturus placidus | reverse complement strand
GTTTTATATCTTTATGTTTGAGGCCTGAAACGTGGCAAAAGGTTGAACAGTTCAAGGGGGCCGAATACTTTCGCAAGGCACTGTAACTTGTTTCACAGCTTTATACCATGTTAAATGTAGCTATAAATTGATAAAAATCATGGCAAAAAGGATAAGTTCTTTAATTAATCAAATCATGTAATCATTGGTAAATGAAGGAGCATAGTCGTGTGCTGTTATAGGAAAACCATGATCTTTGCCTCATGCCGCATCAAAGTACTTCATTGTTGTTTTTTTGTTGTTCCTATAGTAGCATGACCGCAAGAGTTTTATACGTTGCAAAATTAACAGTGATTACTATCTAACTAATAAGCAGTGATATTTCCAGACCTTTTTAAATTTATTGTTTATCATTGTCACTCAATTCCTAGTTCTAAATGTCAGGTTTTCATGTTAATTAACAGTGTTTCACAATTTGCCATAAATCTTCAGTCTGTATTCATGATCAGTTCTGGGTTTATAATGGATGTGATGTCATCAGAGGTTGTTTTTTTTTTTTTTTTTTTTTTTTTTTAAACACACAGACAGATTTCCATTTGAGCCTTGGATTGATTGAGGAATCCGATATGCCAATTATATCATGTAGAAATGTTCAACAAATATAATCGAATGCTTGCATTCATTTATAGGTCTTAGTGTTTTTTATACTTGGCTTTTAGTCAAAGGGGCCTGGTTATATGAAGTTGCAATTCAGTGATTTTTGAGCTGTATTGTGGAGAAAAACCATTGTGAAACCTGCAAAAGGAAGTAACTTGACAAGTTCTAGGAATTGAGTCACTCGTTGCTTGATTGCTACAGGTCTAATTCAGTGGAACCTCAGACCAAATCAGTCCTTGTAAGCATTCCCAGGTTTGGGAAGTACATTTTTCTTCATGCAAATGAGCTCGAGTCTGGAGGAAAATGCGAAACAAAGAGAAATATTTAATAGCCTGGTCCTAATCCTGAATGTTGCTCAGGAAAGACCATCCTTTTAGCACTAAAATTCCTGTATTTTGTTGTAACTGCTATATTAGCTTACATATTGTTTCTCTTTAACACGTTAGTTAACATCATTCAACCATAAACCTAAGCAATAACCAAATATATGTAACCAAAACTTGGTTTATGTGTTTTGGTTGATGCTAAATCATTTAAACCTGTGTTAACCGAAGTTCTTTTCTCAAACTTGATTGAACATGTTTGTTGATTTTAACTAGCAAAATTTACAATCAGGCTGACAAAAAAGCTCTTATATTTAGCCACGATTTAATTAGTAAGTTATCAAGATTTAGGACGTTGGTGTCATTTTAACTTGCTTTATTTATAAATGCATGGATTGAATAAATGTTACCCAGAAGAAGTATTTAGTTAACAGTTAAACAAAAAATGTCAATTAATACACGCGTCAACTGATTTTGTTACTACATAAAGATAAAGTAAGGTTTTTATTACTAATGTTGAAGTTTGTGGTTTGTTAATGTTACCAAGTATTGCCTATTTCTATTGCAGTTAGTGACCTGAAACAAAGTTTGAATAGCTAATATAATTTTCTCAATGTGATTGAGGTTTAAGTATATAAGATTTATGTGTAGTATTTAGTGTATATATAAGTGTATGTTGAACTAGCCTCTTTCCTAGCTAATCTGCCATTTGTGTAGCAACAAAGTCAATTTGTCAAGCTTCAAATTTTTAAAAACGTGACCAAGTAATGAGACATCACAACTTTAACAACGGAAATATTTGCATTAGAGAATTTTCATTGTTGGCAATGTTGTAATTAGCTTACCTGCTCATACTGAATGAACATTGATTAGTGTAATTTATATTATTCAACATGTATTATTTAAATATTATGATCAATATTGTCACAATACACATTTCTGACATATTGTAGGCATCTGTATATTTTTTCAGATATCTTGTTCTAACATTTTTAATGTTTTATAACCATTAAAATTTCTGATTGGAAGTAAGAAGGACGCTTGAAGGTTTTTCTTAAAATATTTGACCATTTTTCACGTTAGGATTTTTAATATATATATATAAAAAATTTTTATACAGTTTGTTTTAAATGCAAACCAGTATATTGCAAGACATATCATTTATAGTAGAAATGTCTAGAAGGGACATTAAGATTTTTAACACTGAGAATATAGGGAATGTCCTCATGCATAAAATGGACACACAGGCCTCTCTAGCCAAGTTCAATCGAGTAATGTTATTATTTAACATGATGTACTTGTTCTAGCTCTTGTGTTATTTTAACATATCTATTTCGGTGTGAATTTCTGGATGACTGTTATGTCTCATTGGGCAAATGGAAATGCGATGAAACACTGCTATTATCTTCCATTTCCTCTCCATCTGTCTAGCTTTAGACAGTTCCTCTTCTCCTCACAGTGAATTATTTCCACTCTCGAGGCTTGGTTCCCGTATTCCTCCACCCACCTGCCGGTGTGTAACGTAAATGCTGGCAATCTTGTCTCACGTTTGTTTTTTCTCTTGCTTCCACAGGCGTTTAAGGAGATGCTGTACTCTGCCCAGGACCAGGCTCCGTCGATTGAGGGTAAATATCAGCGTATTGGAATTAAAGATCAGTACACGTTTTATTTAACAGCTGTACACAACAGCGATTGCCAGATTGTCGTAATAATGCGGAACGAGTTAAAACATTGTGTTATAATTGACCAAAGTACAATCGTTGATATGGTGAAGCTTTCAGAGGTTTACTTAACATTTATGGATGGAGTCTCCAGTGTCAGCAGGTAAAGCTGGAACTTTAAGTTTTCAGACACAGGAAGTTCTTCTGGGAGTAGACTCTCACCGACTCCTTTATTACGAACACCGACGCACCTTACACTCATTCATGCCGTTATCCGGTCAGCCAATCATGTGGCAGCAGTGCAGTGCATAAAATCATGCCTATAGGTTCCGTTCACGTCAAACATCAGAATGAGGAAACAATGTGATCTCCGTGATCATCCGCTGTCGTAGCTCATCCATCCACGTCAAGGTTTGATGTATGGTGCATTCTGGGATGTTTTTCTACTCTCCACAGCTGTCATTCGAGTTCCTTTCCGCTGGAACTGGCCTGGCCGTTCTCGTCTGACCTTTCTCATCGACAAGCCGTTTCCGCCCACAGAACTTGCACTGAATGTTTACAGATAATCAACCTAATTACTGCACAACATGTCATACAAATTAGGACACAGCATATATAGACACACAAACTACACACAAAACAACTGCTCAGGATGTTCAGTTTTCCGGTAACAAGCTGGGTTTTTTTCCTTTCTCTTATTAACTCCAAGAGAAAGCGAAGGTACGACTGTAACAATAAGCTGGGAAGTAACTATAAGTGGATAAAAGTATGTTTGTCAATAAATAAGGAAAGTAATCATTGGTGAATTTCTGTGCTGTGAGTGGAATAAAACATTTCAGAACATGCTGTTTTAGGAAAATAATCAAGCTTATCCCACCATGGCATTTATTATTACTTTACATTATTTCAGCACTAGGAACTGGCAGGTTGAGAGTTTAAATCCCAGGGAATTAAAGTAGTGCTGATTTAAAGTAGTGCCAGTTGTGCATGTGTACTGTACAGATGGGATAAACGAAAGCAGACTCTATATGAGGGTCTGGTTTAGCTCCAGATTTTAATTGAATTTGAGCTTTGGTTAAGTGAGATGTGCATCACTGATGGCTCAGGAAGCTTTCCTTGAGAAACAACAATCTCAGTCAAAAGCCTAGAGAGACTTCTCCTGGTTGCTAAGCAGCTCACAGGAGGAACATCAGTTTCCGTCTCCCATCAGGACTCGGCACAGAGCGTTACACTGTACAGTATGTTTCTGCTTGGTGAGAGGCTTCGCTTAGATCTTCAGTGTAATGTGCTTGCACTTAAAATGTATAGAGGATGCAAGACACTATAACAAAGTGATACCCATGTATGTGTTAAAGGAAGCAGGGATTTTTTCAAGCCTTCTATGTATAGCCCTGTCAGTTTTTTCATATTATGTAAATGTTTTTTCATATATTTATATCTTTTAACATGAGCGCAGATAAAATGTCATTTGCTCTGTGAAGTCAAGCAGCCAAAAATACACAAAAATGTGCACGCTTTTGGCTTGATGCTAAACCATCAAACGCTGATGTATATTTAGCAAAGACGTTATGGAGTATGGAAACAGCACATTCTACATATTCTTAATTGCACGTACACTTACGCAAGTTGCTCTCAGTCTGAGCCATGTTAGTCCTTCTTTAAATTACAGCTTACAGCCCAATAAGAGGTTCTTTTTAAATTTTATTTTAAACTGCCGCAGGACGACGGTCGGCCTTACGAGTCTTAATTTCTTAATCTCGTTTATTCCATTTCTTCTTCTCTATAATTATATTTACTTTGCTCACAAACAAAAAAAGAGAGAAAAGGTAAAACGTATGTTTTTTATAATTTTATCTACAAAAAGAACTCCAAATTGTAAAGACAGCAATCTGAAACATAAGGCAAAATCAACATGAATAGGTAATCTGTAAGCCTCCATGTGATCCTGCCACCATCATGCTTTGCCATGCATGGATGGAATTCTCAGGTGATGGTTGGTCATGGGAAAAAGTGCTGTTGCAGGAAAGTAATCTACAACAGGGTGGTGTAATATGGGCTGCGTTAATGTTGCCACCCCACAGTGGATTACTTTTCCTACACCTGAAGTGTGTGTTTCGTTCCTTTGCGAAGATAATTTACACTGTCCATGATAAGGATGTCGTATTGGTTGGCTAACAGATTATCAGCATGTACTTTTGATTATTGTTCACCTGCTGGCTTTGATCTTCGGTTGTTGGCCTTGTCCGCAGTAAGCTGATTATTTACATTCGGCATTAACATCATATTTGTCATCATTCACGTCTGGAAAGCCTGATTCCGTTTCCAAATGACTCACTGGATCTGTATTATTCTGGGAATTTCCGTCTGCATTATCTGTCACAGGAACAGTGAGTGGACATTTTCTTGGCAGCAGAGCTGCAGCACTCGGTGACTTTCAGCATCGTTTACGACATGCTCATTTGCAAGTTTACTTCTGCAAGCTATACAGCATGCAGAGAAGGCATCAGTATTCACATGTTCACGCTGATCTTCAAAGCATGTATCCAAATTTACCCACACCAAAGACTTGCACCCTTGTTTTTGTCTTTTTTTCTTGCTGAAGAGCAAAACATGTTGTGCTTAGTCATTTCGACTAAGTGGTGGAAAAAAAATTGTTACCCTAAGTGGAATAATTTCCTGGCTCATTGCAAACAGCTGCAGCTGTGTTTTACTTTTAGCAGAAAAACGGAAGGGCAGCTCATCCAAGGCAATACTTATACCATAGCACTGTTTAGTTCTTTCTTCTGATTGGTCAGAAGATTTAATTACAGGTATTTATGTATGCGCTTATGCGTTACACAGGGACTCGTATGTACCATGAGTACAATAACTCTGGATGAGCTGAAGAGATCCACAGCCAGGATGGGAAGCTTGTTCACAAGACAACCAGAACCCAGAAGCTACACGAAGCTGGGCTTCATGGAAGAGTGGTGAGCCATGTGAACCAAGTTTGGAGTTTGCCAAAATATGGAGTCAACAAATATGCAGGAAAAAGCTTCTCTGAGCTGACGAGACCAAAATGTATCTTTTTGATCTTGGCACAGAGGTCTCTATTTGGCAGAAACACAACACTGCTCATCACCATGAGAACAGTGAAGCATTGTGGTGGCAGCATCCATTAGAGTAATCTCCTTATCTGGTCACTTACTTTTGGTGGAGACAAGGTTCTTTATTGGACTTATTAATGCTCTGTAGGATGTTGTCTTCATGATGCTGTTTATTTATACATGTTCTCTTGAGTCTCAATAACGGTTAGTTATTGAGATGTGACACACATGCTCTCAGGCATCATGCCCAGATTCTTGTTGTGATGCTGTCGCCATTTTTTGGGGGGGTTTTTTCCCCCTCCGTTCGAGCCACTAGAAAGCCACACTCCCCCTCAAACTGAGCTCAGGCTTCCTCAAAGACGTGGGCTCGAGTCGGTTGTAATTATCTGCAAATAACAGTAATCTGCTTTCTCTGTCTGTGTACTCTTTTTAGAGGTATTGGTTACGTGCACTTAACGGTGATTATTGTGGATCTCGAACACACGAGCACCTGGAAAGATGAAGCTGCAGGGTAAGGGCGGCTACAGCCGGGTGACGTTAGCTTGATGGGACCGATTGTGGCTGTGTCTGCCAGCCTCAACCCCTCATTGTGAGAATTTTGGGCACAAGGTTACGCACGTTATTATGACAGGGTCGGCCAGACTGAGGCTGAGATCATGTGCTCAAAATTTCCCCCTGAAAATAAGCGGTTTCTCAATTCGTCTGGTGGACCAAACGTTACCTCATGAGAGTCTGGGGAGGAGGGTTTGGTTTGCAGCCAAGAGTGGAGCAATACTTTAAACTAGTCTTAAACAATTAAAGTGATATTATATTGTTCCTAATACTAATAAACTAATACTCTTGCTAGTACTGGAGCTGCTGGATGAATGTGGCTTGTTCGGAAGCTCTTCAGGGTTTGCAGCAAATCACACACATTTCCCAGAGACCTTTGCAGACCTCGCCGTTCACACGCAGCTCCAGCTGTGTGAGAACGTATTTGCTCAAGGCACACGGCACTAGAGTAATCGAGCCTTGTGTGCGTTTCCGCAGGGGCTTCAACACACCCGAGTCCAGACAAACTGACCCAGTTGCAGGCCTCACGCAGAGGGTTACCCAAACCTGTAGCTCAGTTCCCATGGTGCACTATTTCTAACGCTGAGAGAAGCATCACAAGCTTTGTTTGATTTGGACTAGGGCCACATTTGAAAGCTTCGACAAAGTCTTGTGTAATCTTTCGGCTAGGAAAATGTCCCAGAACGCTACTGTTTCTGCATCTCTATGTACCGTATTTTCCGCACCTATAAGGCGCACCTAAAAGCCTTAAATTTTCTCAAAAATCGGCCGTGCGCCTAATAATCCGGTGCGCCTTATGTGTGGACTGAGTTCCAAAATCTGTAAAAATGTTGTGCGACTTTGGTTGGCGTAACAACCGTATGCGCCTTATAATGCGGAAAATACGGTATTTTCTGTTATTCAGATTCAACCTACTGGAGCTACAGTTTCCCAGTATTGAAATCGTGATCATTTCCCATGGCTTAGTGCAAAGAAATGTTTTAACTGCATTTAACTGGCACTCAAGTAGCAACAGCAAGTTCAGATTTTTGGATTCCTTAATTAGTAATCTCGGGTCATCTGAACACCTAGTAATTAAAGGATACTTTCAGGAGGGTTCTCGTATCTCCAGGCCTCTTCGACCTTGCCCAAAGAGGCTTGATGCTGCAAAAAAAACTAACTTGTCACTTACATTGAGGGAATATTGTCTTTTCAGCGCAAAATACACTCTTATGACCGAATGTATGCGAACACCTGACCATCAAACCCACATGTGGGCCTTCCCAAACTGTTGCCGCAAAGTTGTAAGCACACAATTGTACAGAATATCTTTGCATGCTGTAGCGTTACAAATTCCCTTCACTGGAACTAAGAGGCCCAAACCTGTTCCAGTATGACTAAACCCCTGTGTACAAAGCGAGCTACATGAAGACATTGTTTGAGAATGTTGGACTGGAAGAACTTACTCAAGTGTCCTGCACAGGGCCCTGACCTCAACCCCACTGAACATCTTTGGGATGAACTGGAACTGGAGCCTCCTTAACATCCCAACATCAGCGCCAGATCTCATTAATGCTCTTGTAGATCCCCACAGATCCCCACAGCCATGACCCAAAATTTTTGTGAAAGGTCTTCGCAGACTAGATGAGGTTATTATAACAGAAAAGGGGGAATAAATCTGTAATGGGATGTTCAACAAGGACATATGAGTGTGATGGTAGGTGTCCACATACGTTTGGCCATCTATTGTAGGAGTAATTGCGTGAATGATTAGTTTGTTGTATTGGCACCCTGTCCAGGGTGTACCCTGCCTTGTGCCCCATGCTCCCTGGGATAGGCTCCAGGTTCCTCGTGACCCTGAATGAATAAGCGGTATAGATGATGGATGGATAGTTTGACTGTACCAATTGGTCTGATTTTAACTGACATTTTGAAATAAAGCTATTGATTTGTCTTTTTTGCTTTGAACATAATTATGAAACTTAAATATCCTTCATTTAAAAAAAAAAACCTTGGCTTTTTTGTACAGTAAAAATTTGTAACTTTTTTTTTTTTTTTACTTTTTGCTACAGTCATAATGATGAAACTTAATTAAATGGCATTCCTATTTTTTTCTTTCATTTTTCTTTATTTTTTTCCTTTAAACTTAATGATGAGACTTTAATAACACTTATAATAGGTGCCTGATTATTATAATTTTTTTAACAGTTTCTTTTCTTTATTGTATTTCGAATAACACACTCTCTTGGGGTAAGGGGTTGATGAGGAAAAAGGCAACCAAAAAAAGCTATTTAGTCATTTAAGGTGAGTCATAAATAACTTATGCTATACATACACATAAATCCTGAAGAATGAATGAACCGAAGAATCAGCGTTGAGTACAAGTTCCATGAAAATCGGCATTTCATAAGATAAAAAATTAGGAAAAAAAACAAAACAGGTTGTTTGTTTGTTGTTGTTTGGAAGCTGTTGCTGAAATGGACATGGACCGATTCATTGTCTGAGCTTCTTGCAACACCAACCAGTCATGCAACCTCACTGCACTCTTAGCAGACATGCTAAGAGGGTAACCATCACTTTACCTGGCCAATTATTCCACCCTCGGTTTGTTTACACAGGCTGTTTACGTACGTTCCTTATCAACGATAACGAGCTTTACTGATAAGGCCAGCTTGATAAGTTAGCATGCTTCTTCGAGTGGGTGCACACTTCGCTCTGCAGTTCTGTGTGCTTAAGTCTTATCGGGGAGGAACAAAAAAAGATTTGCCTACACAATGAGTAGCTTAAAGGAACAGTTAGTAGTTAGACATTAAATTTACTCAGGTTTCTCCTTATCGCAGATGTACTCGATCAACCCGAGACATCATTTATCGTCGTGTCTACATCAACACGTGTACTCTGATTCCATTTGTATGTTTCTATCGTCTAAATACGACTTGTTTAGCTATTTTGTGAAACTTTTATTTTACGGAAAAAGCACTAACTTCTAACAGGCTGTCCGGTCTATTGCATTTGTGCTTAGTAACTACTTTCTTGGCAATCGGCCAAACTATTCCTTTAAACGATGTGAAATTTTACGCCATTGCACTTAAGTGCCGATTAAGCGCGTTTTGATACGAGATGGAATTTTGTGCAGTTCCGTTTTTATTATTCCATATCAAATATTCGATTGGTAGTTACAGCTACGAGGTAAACTCATCGGTTTCTCGTTCTAATACGTGATCATTCCTATAGTAACAGCAACCTCTTTAGTGAACACTACCAATTTTATTCATCAGTTTATACTTTGTATTATGTTTGTATTATGACATTTGGTTTAGTCTTGACATTAGGGCTGAAACACTGTCGGCTACCTATTTATTTTGAAATTTTTTCTCCTCCCCTTACGTACTTTTAGTGTGCAACTTCAACACTTAGTCACTCGTGCAGACCATTCAGCACCTGGCCTGTCTGGATGTGGGCCCTACTCTCGACTTTTCTGTCCCTCGAGGCACAATTCGCTCACGTGCATCTCTCTGGCAACATCGTGTTTACAGTCAACAGCGTTAAGGCCCTTAGAAAGTTCTTTACTATGATGTTTATTGTGATGATGATGATATTAATAGTACAGTCCCATATTGATATAATGCAACCACAATATTACCACTGCCGGATAGTTTGTAGCTCAGAGATGCTCGGTACAGTTACAGCATTCCCCCGGCGATGTTTCCCACTGTTCCATGTTTGCCTGCGTAACTATGGAAGCAGCGTTACACACATACACATGCACGCACTCATTCTCGGAGAAGACAGGCTGCTTACATCGCAGCTCCAAATGGGCAAGCTCACAAATATGTTCAAACCCGAGACGTTTGGACTGAAACGGGAGGGAGAAGATTTTAATCCCTATCGCCATTCGTCACCTACTCTTTCTCACGCTCGCGTTCTGTCTCTTGTTTGTCTCTGTGTCTGTCTCTAGTCACGGATGAAGACACGGTTAAGAGATACTACGCCAAGTTCGAGGAGAAGTTCTTCCAAACATGCGAGAAGGAGCTGGCCAAAATCAACACGTTTTATTCAGGTGCATAAATGTTAAACACAGTACATTGTGATCCAGAACATTCTTTCACACAGACACAGACCAGTAGGGTCTTAGCTTCTGCTTTCTTTACTTTATAGCTACACTTGTGGGCCATGTATGATCAGTTTCTATGCACAATATGGTCAATAGACCTGTATCTAATAAAGTGCCTTATAACTAACTATATCGCTAGCCACAGAACATATCCAAAAACACAATCTGACCATAAATTCAATGTCCTACTGCTGAAAATGATCTTTTTAAAGCATTCAGAATTCCTGTCTATTAGTTTTTACATTCAGCATCTAACTCATCAGGCCGTCGTTCTTGTCCAAAGCTAAATTTTTTTTTTGTTTTTACGTCTGCCCTCGTGCAGAAAAACTGGCCGAGGCTCAGCGACGCTTCGCCACGTTGCAGAATGAGCTGCAGTCGTCTCTTGATGCCCAGCGCGAAAGCAGCCGAGCCCCGGGCTTGCGGCCTCGCCGCCGCGCCGTCTTCCACCTGTCCCAGCAGGAGCGCTGCAAACACCGCAACATCAAGGACCTGCAGCTGGCCTTCAGCGAGTTCTACCTCAGCCTCATCCTGCTGCAGAACTACCAGGTCACACCTCCTTTTAATCTCAGTTATTATCTCAGAGTATAAGCAGCTTATAACATTTCGCCTGCTCATGGATTCGTGCATTTTATATTCAAACTCTCTCGTATTTTAGTTATGCAATCTTTTTTTTTTTTTTTTTTTGGCATCCACCAGTGTCCATTTTCCAGTATCCATTCACTGTCCATTTTGTAAAGCATGAAACGTCTTTAATTTTTTTTTCTACAGAATCTGAACTTCACCGGTTTCCGGAAGATTCTGAAGAAGCACGACAAGATCTTCGAGACGGTGCGAGGGGCCGACTGGCGGGTCGTTCATGTCGAGGTGGCGCCCTTCTACACCTGCAAGAAGATCACTCAGCTCATTTCTGAGACAGAGGTATGAGAACAGAAGAGGGTTAAGATGGTTCATGACGGGACGATATTGCACCGTGAAATTAAAACAAAACAAAAAAAAAAAAAAACTATAGTAAGTACTGAATTGTTGGAATCAAGCAAAACAAGCCAAGATACGGACGTGTCTGTGATTCTTCCTGTTTATTCCTCCAGACCCTGGTCACCACTGAATTGGAAGGCGGCGACCGACAGAAAGCCATGAAGAGGCTGCGAGTGCCTCCCTTAGGTGCAGCACAGGTGAGAGATCCATGCCATTAGGGCGGCTGTGGCTCAGTCGGTAGAGCGGGTTGTCCACTAATCCACTAACCGTGGGGTTGGCGGTTCGAATCCCGGCCCGGGTGATCCCATGCCGAAGTGTCCTTGGGCAAGACACTGAACCCTAAGTTGCCCCCAATGGCAAGCTAGCACCTTGCATGGCAGCTCTGCTACCATTGGGGTGTGTGTGTGCTCTCATTAGTAAGTCGCTTGTAAATGTAAAAATGATATTTCTGTAAAGCTGCTTTGAGACAATGTACCATTGTAAAAAGCGCTATACAAATTGATAAATAAAACATCACTATGGCATCACTGTTTGAACAGAATGGTTTTGGGTGTTTGCTTCTGCTTTGTGTGTTTGTCAGCTAGTGATTATTCCTATTTTCCTTTTCAGCCTGCGCCGGCGTGGACCACGTTTAGAGTTGGACTTTACTGTGGAATCTTTGTCGTATTAATAGTCACCATCAGCATCACAGGTACGGCTCTTATAACCTCTCAAGTAGGAAAATTTCAGTATCTTTAGAATCTTGATGTTGCAATCAGAGAGAACGCGTAAACGTCTCATAGACTTTCTAATGTCTAAATGAAGACTTATTTTTTTCTCTCTCTACGTATAAAGGCATAGCAAAAAAGTTGCAATCTTCAGAAATCTCTTCAAGCGTGTGGCCACTGGTACGGATCTACCGTGGAGGCTTCCTGCTCATCGAGTTCCTCTTCCTGTTGGGAATCAACACTTACGGCTGGAGGCAGGCGGGCGTCAATCACGTGCTCATCTTCGAGCTGAACCCTCGCAACAACCTCTCTCACCAGCACCTGTTCGAGGTGAGTTTACACATAGGGATAAATCTCCTCGGGACATGCTGTTACGGGAAAACGACGACGACTGGGGTGGAGTCACTGCTGCTGCCAAGAACAGCACAGGTCCTGAAGCATTTTATTTCTCTTGTACCACAGCTAACTTTTTTTTTTTTCTCCCCCAAGAATGACATGTAGTTTTTATTAGTTTATAGTTACAGTTAATGCTCACTTTCCTTCACCAGTCAAAGAGTGTAACTGCGATAATTAATTTTGTAAAACGATCGATTCGTCCTGCATGCGTTTTATTGTGTGTATCAACTTTGTTGTGACTACTTTGTGTGTTGTTGTTTCTTCCCTCTGCTTTTTTTATGCAGATCGCAGGCTTTCTCGGCATGCTGTGGTGTGTCAGCATTTTGTCCTGCCTGTTCTCCGATTCCTTAAAGATCCCAATTCAGGCTTGTCCTCTGGCACTCTACGGCTTCTTCCTGCTTTTCCTCATCAATCCCTTCAAGACATGCTACTACAAATCCCGCTTCTGGCTCCTCAAGCTGCTGGTAAGAGCTGTTTGTCTTCGCATGCAAACATTTTAAAACCAAAAAAACCGCTTAATGTATTAACAAACTCCAAAATGGAGTAAATATGAGAGCTTAATTTATACATTTGAAACTTCATGGAGCAGTTCAATTGAAAGGAAGGTTCAAAAAAAGGGAGTGTTATGTAAATAGCTCCGTGAGATCAGTTCAGTGACTGCGGTTCACGTTAAGGCTTACTTTTATGTTATTGCTATTGTTATCTTCATCTTTTTCCTGTTCCTCTCAGTTCCGAGTAGTCACCGCGCCGTTCCACAGAGTGGGCTTTGCTGATTTCTGGTTGGCCGACCAGCTCAACTCGCTGGCGGTTGTCCTCATGGACCTGGAGTACCTAATCTGCTTCTACAGCGTGGAGCTAGACTGGCTGAAGTCCTATGATAAGCTCGAGATTAATAGCGGTAAGGCCTGAAGTCGATTGATTATATTGATGGATGACACCAATGATGATGCATATTTCTCTGGTTCTATTCGTTGCTTTATTCGTTTCTTCGATTCTTCATCCAATCCTTTAGGTAAGACATGCAACACTTATTCGTACGGCGTGCGTGCCATCATCCAGTGTCTGCCGGCCTGGTTCCGCTTTGTGCAGTGCCTGAGGCGTTATAGAGACACGAAGCGCGCCTTCCCTCACTTGGTCAACGCCGGCAAATACTCTACCACCTTCTTTGTGGTCACGTTTGCAGCTCTGTACAAGACCCATAAAGGTGAGCGCTTCATCTAGACGTGTCACGGTAGATGAGAAACTGTGTCGGAGCTTAGTAACCTGAGAAATTGCGATTATTATTATTATTATTATTATTATTATTCGATGACTATTTGATCTGACGCTCTTCTTCAGCCGATACACATTCCGACACAGACGTTTTCCTGTACCTGCTGATTGCCTGCTCGATAATTAACTCCTGTTACACGCTCATCTGGGACCTGAAGATGGACTGGGGTCTGTTCGACCACAATGCCGGAGAGAACGCGCTTCTCCGTGAGGAGATCGTGTACCCACAGAAAGTAAGCCAAACACTTTATTTACAACGAGTCTTTCATGTAGATACATTTATTTATTTCGCTTGGAATAAGACTAGAATATATAATAAGTGCTGGTTTGACGTATTCTTTAGTATAGTAGTACAGCACGAAGAACTTATAAGCAACATTTTCTCTTCTAAATGCTTTTACTTTTGTTTCACAACAGGCTTACTATTATTGTGCCATATTAGAAGACGTGATGTTGCGCTTTGCCTGGACCATTCCTCTCTCACTTGGGGTACTGACTTCAGACCCGTTTATTGGCGACATTTTGGCCACCGTTCTTGCGCCGCTGGAGGTCTTCAGGTGAGAAGCGCTACTGCATGCAAGCACTACTGCATGTATGTATGTAGAAGGTTTGAGGAAACACTGATTCAATTGGCCGGGTTGCGGTTAGACGTATCGAGAGGAAACGTCTCATAGCGGAAACAGACAATTGCTGACTTTTTGCTCTTTTCTGTCATCACCAGACGCTTTGTGTGGAACTTTTTCCGTCTGGAGAACGAGCACCTGAACAACTGCGGCGAGTTCCGAGCGGTGCGGGACATCTCGGTGGCACCGCTGAACGCCGATGACCAGACGCTGCTGGAGCAGATGATGGACCAGGAGGACGGAGTCAGGAACCGGCAGGGCAAGAAGAGCTGGAAGAGGAGCTACAGCATGTCCTTGAAACGACCTCGCCTTGCCTCCCAGTACGAGCACCATTACATCACCTGTGTATTTATACACATACCAATAGGAGGGTTTTATTTGTAGTTTTATTTCATGTGGAATCGGATCTAAAAGATCACAGGACAAACTAAGACCACATCCATTAACGAGAACTTCAAGGACTCGTTTAGAGTTTGCATAACTACCTGATCTGGGTTAGGTGACTTTATATTTTGGGAAGCCATATGTACCACGCTCTGCCTCACAATTATTATTATTATTATTATTATTATATCAGTACTATTTCCTCATGCCAAGTATTCTTTTTTTCTTTCCTGCTCAGATCGAAATTGCGTGACACCAAAGTCCTGATCGAGGACACGGACGACGACACCTGACCTCCGCCCTCTTCAGGGGCTCCCTCATACCCTTGAAATGGACCAAGGGTCCCTTCAGGGGCCTTAAAAGCCTTCGAAGGCTCTCCAATCAGTCCATCACAAAGCTGCCTGTCTACACACACGCACACACATATACATGTACACAAACATGGTCTCGGAGACAAAACCAAACCTGGCACTTGACACACAAACTCAATTTCCTCGCTAGCACAGGATCAGCCACTCGATTAGTTACTGTATTCTTCTCGATTTCATCGTTATTGCCTTGATTCTTTTCAAAGCTCTGTTTATAAAGGAAAATATTTTGTCCCAAAAAAAAAGGAAACCCTGTCTAAACTTGTAAGTATATTCATGTACAGGGATCAAAGCGTGATGATCAAAAATAAGACTCTCCAGAAATGGACTCTGGGTGTGGTGAAACGCCACGTCTCCATGTATGTATGTAGTGTTGTTCGTTTAGCAGTCACATTTGATGTGTTAGCAATGATCTGTGGATACCTTTTTTTTTTTTTTTCTTACTTTATAAGAATGTACATTACATTTTGTTATTTATGTGAAGGAAAGCTGCCTTGGTCAATTCCTTTTAAAGTAGTGTTGAAAAGGCAAAGTTGGATTCCATGCCATCTGCCAAGGTCCCAACCCCCCCAAACAAAACAATTGGTAGATGTGCTTTGAAACCCTCGGGCGGCACTTTTATCGGATTATAATTAACACACCACTTTTGCAGGTGCGACTCAAACAAAAAAAAAAAACATTGAACTGCTAGTTAGCATACACATCATGATCAGCTACTTTTTTTTTGTCGTAATTTGTGATCAAATTTTTTTTTTTTTAAAGCATGATGCCAATGCAATCTGAACGAGCGCTACTTCATTAGCGCCCGCAGGAGATTTTCGTCCTGCAGGGTTTAGCTATACGGCTCGTTCAAGAGAATGCCAAATGGAACATTCCGCGAGAAGCTTTGTCGTGATTTCGAGCAGGGAATTTATGGCCTGGACATTAAACGAGCAGGTCTGCATTAGCAAAATGATAAGTGTTTTTTTTTTTTTTTCTTGTTCTTTTGTTTAGCATAGAACCCTATGTTCTTGAACTAGACCCTACACTGAACATATTTATTGTGTACAGCTATCCATCAAATTCCAGTGTGCACACATTCCACATGAGCTGAAATCTGTCCACTTTCTTTTTTTTATGGTTTCCAGAGTTACAGTCCCTAAATGCTACCCAAGTGTTTCTTTCTTTCTAAATACAAAACCAGGAAGTACCTGTGTTCTGTGGTCATGTCTAGTGTCCACAGACATAATTTATTTTGTTCTACTTCGATGATGGAGGATTGTAAAGTGGTGTGCTTCAGGGCTCTGTCCTGGGTCCAGTCAAAACGGACTGTTACATTCCAGGAGCAACAGGAAAGATCCAGAGGTTCCCGCTCCCACTTGTTATTCTTGTTACTACCATTGTGGTGCGCCGGAGCCGGGCTGTTCTTGCCCGTTATAAACTTTGATTCACTTCAGTGCATCTGCAATAATCGGAAAGGTTCCTTTTCAAGATATTTTGTGACTGTCCCAAGTAAATGCTTAGACCAAATGAATGGTTGATTTTTAAATGGTTCCCCCCTACTAACCGCCCCTTTCTTATTTGTTTGTCACTGCTCATATTTTGACTCTGACTGCCATTATTTCTGTTCAAGTCTTTTGTGCATAATGGTCACTTTTTAATTTTCCTCCTATTTTTTTTTTTTTTTATTTAAGAACATCATTTGCAATATACGTAGTGTGTTTTAACACCATTCCATTTACGAGTGGTGCTAGTTAGCTGAAAAATAAAACAGTCAGTGATGATACAATATCCTTTGCTTATCTAGACATTGGGTAATAAGATTCACCTAATACCATAACCAAGACATCAAAATATTATCTCGGATACGTTCTCAATCCGTTCTGTGTAGGCAGTTTAATACAGTATAATACTGTGACAATATTGTATGCTTTTCAGGTTCAATATCTATTGCAAACAACAACTAGAACTATACGTGAGCAATGATAATCTTCAACTTGTCAATCACTTCACATTTCAAAATGTTTAAATGTCTAAATTAATTAAAATAACCTGCTTATGTGTTATACTTTGTCATTACTATGAAATGGATAATTGTTATTGCAGCGTTGTTGGTTTTTATGCCACTTAATTGTGGCGTACATGTTCCAGTGTAAAAAAATGAAGCATGGTGGTAGCTGTTTCCGATCCACAGAAACACTTCAGTGGGTACTGTGACCAACAAGAAATTCTCCAGGGTATACTATAATATCTCTGTGGAAATCTCTCATCTCTGATTGGTCAGAAGGTGTCAATTATTAGTTTCCTATAAAAAGCAGCTCCGTTTGGAGCAGCAGCTGCATTACAAATCTAAGGTTTATATTAACGCACTTGTACTAATACATACAGTCACTGCTGCCCTGTGTACATGTTCTCCCTGTGCTGTAGGGGTTTTCTTCAGGTACTCCGGTTTCCTCCCCCAGGCCAAACATATGCGTGGTAGGCTGATTGGCATGTCCAAAGTATCCATAGTGTTTGTGCCCTCTGATGGATTGGCACCTGTCCAGGGTGTACCCCGCCTTGTGCCCGATGTACCCTTGGATAGGCTCCAGGTTCCCCATGACCCTGAAGGATAAGCGGTATATAAGCTGGATGTATGGACAGTAATCCCAGTTTTACTACATCGTCTGCTCTTCTATAGACAGTACAATAGACAACGCGCTTCTTAACAGCGTGCTTTCAGTGCATCAGTGCCACTCTGCCTCTGTCAGTGGTTTCAGATGAACTAACAGCCTGTGTTTCTGACAGAAGCTCATTGTGAGGATGAAGAGGACTCGGGAGAGGAGACGGGCAGCAGCACTGTCAGCCTTTAGCTTTAACCTCTAACAACAGCTTTACAGTCTCAAAACACAGACACGCACAGACGCCTTTGTCTACTTCCCCTCACCAGTCCAAAGGACGGGTTAATTACCAAACACAAGTGTTCATCAAACGCTATATTGAAGTGATTAACTCTTTAATGTTGATGGGTCTGATTTGGGAGATTTGTAGATAGGTCACTTAGAAAGCTAGGTAATTAACATAAAATGATGACTACATCATTTCTTATAATTTATTAGCATAAATTGATGATGGCTTGCTAGTTATCTAGCTGGCTAATCTCTTGACCTAGCTACAGAGTAATATTAGCCTGCTAATTAGCAAAATACCTAAGGGGTAATAAAGTGATCTAGCTACAATAATATTTATTTTCCAAATTTGCAAGCTAGACAAAGTGCTAACAAATTATTAAAATGATCAAATAAAAACAATATTTTAAAAATAGCTATGTCGATAGTGTTTTTTTTTTTTATTTGCCTGCTAACCTTCTAACTAGTTAGCGAGCTGTTTAGTTAGTAGCCGTTTAATTAGCAGGTGCTGCAGCAAACTAAAAAGCCAATTATTGACATTTGCATGCTAATTAATGAGATAGCTGAGTGGTAATTAACTAGCTAAGAGCGCTACTAGCTTGCTAGTTATCCAGGTAACGGAGTGGTAACTACCTAACTAGGTGATCTAAATATAGCGATTGTGTATTTTATTTTAATTAGTAGTTTTCTAGCTAGTTAGCAAGTACTCTAGCAAATTAAAAAAGCCAATCTCATTACATTTATCTATATATTGATATTAGCCTGATAGTTAGCAGGACAACTGAATGGTTATTAACTAGCTTGGATGAAATTGCTAACTAGCTAGTGAAATTAGTTATTAGAGTGATCAAACAAAATTAAAAATAACTAATTTAATATTTTTATTTTAATGTAGCTACACTGATGGTGGCTTTTTAATTTACTTGATAACCTCCTAACTAGTTAGCAGACACTCTAGCTTATTTAAAAGCCAATTATTTACATTCACATGCTAATTAGTAAGCTAACTGAGTGGTAATTAACTAGCTAATAGCGCTAGCTAAATTGATGGCCAGATAATGATCATGGTAGCTAGCTACAGAATTATATTAGCTTGCTAGTTATTCAGATAACTGAGTGGTAACAACCTGGCTAAGTGATCTAAATGTTGTTTTTTTATTATTATTATTAATTTGCTAGCTACGTAGGAAGCACTCTAGCAAATTAAAAGCCCATCTCATTGTAGTTCGATTGATATTAGCTTGGTAATACAACTGGGTGATTATTAACTGAGTAGCCTAACTACAATGACATTGACTTAATTTACTAGCTAGCTTGTGAACTAGTTATAAAGTCATCTGTTTAGTAGGCTAAAAGGCAATATTATTAGTAATACTAGCTTATTTAATTAGCATGGAAATATGACTAGATGGTTTGCTGACACTGGTTTGCTTATTATGTAGCTGCATAATATATTGAGCTAGCTATAGAGTGATATTATTTTGCTAATTAGAAAGAAACTGAGTATGGCCACAATGCAATGCCTTATGGGTAAATTCTGCTCATATTATTTAATCATTGCCTTAAGAAGTTCTTGATCAACAAAAAGGTGTGTTTAGATTTTTGTTGGAGATGAAACCTGCAGGAAGGTAGACGTCAAGGAAGAGGGTTGGTGACCACTTGAGTAGAGAATCAGAAATCAAATCAAATTTATCTATGAGACACGATAACTGATTTTATTGTAAATGTGCTCACACAGCTGAGTTCAGTCAAAGGAAAAGTTAACCATCAAGGTTTTGTGAATATCTGTGAGAAGGCACGGTGTAGTGATGAATCGCCAGTTTGTATGGACTCTACAGAGTGAACGTCTCTCATTTGAGGTCTAGCAGCATGGAGGTAGGTCGTTCCAGGTATGAGCGCCACAGGTTGGAGAAGCGGGACATGCTGGCCCCGTCAATGACGCGGTGATCGGCCGACCAGCTCACGCTCATCACGTGGGCTTTGACCAGCTCACCACCGGCGTCAAACCTCGGCAGGATCTACATGAGAGGACATGATGGAGGAGTGAAGTGGAAATGGAGAGAAAGAAGAAAAGGCCAAATGGGATAAAATATAAAGAAAGGCAGAGGAGAAAGAGAAACATTATCAGTCACGTTTTAATTAATTTTATTAAAACTTGCTGAAACACGGACGCTCACCTGGATCTTTCCCAAAGCTCCAATGGCCACCTCCGGAGGCAGGATCACTGGCTTGGTGTAGGTTCCTCCGATCTGAAAAATTCAAATATAATTAA
This sequence comes from Noturus placidus, assembly GCA_022414735.1. NCBI lineage: Eukaryota > Metazoa > Chordata > Actinopteri > Siluriformes > Ictaluridae > Noturus > Noturus placidus. The sequence goes on along the minus strand of JAFFST010053723.1, from coordinate 278,641 downwards.
ACCATGGACACCAGTTCGATCAGTCCTCAACCTCCTGTTATCACTCGTCCTAAGCGATCTGCGTTTAGGACTAGACCCTGTACTTCAGGTGAAAGGTAACTTGACCCCTTTTATAATCTATATAAATAAAGATAGATGACTAGGACACAGGGAGTCTCATACTATGACTTGGTATCAGAGCATTTTATACACATGTACAAAATAAAAGATTGTGGTATCGAATGCATTCCTTCTATATTAAATCTTTTTGATCATAATTGAGTTTCTCAGGCCACAGATGATCTGATGCACCGTGAGATTACAATCTCCGTCACGACTGATCCTTTCCTCACGGCTGAATCAGGCAGCGCTGACTCAGCTCTCTCAAGGTCATCTAAACCCAGCATGCTTGTTATCACAAAAGCTCCCTGGCCGGCTGAGCTCAACGTTGCAGCTGAACCCAGTCTGATTTCCCTTTTGGCCATCAAGAATGGTCCAGACTGTTGGCTGAGATTAATCAATGCAGATATTGTGCATGCGTTCTAAAGCAAATAAGAACAGATAGCTGTGAGGTACATTCAACTCCTTGGAGTTTTCAGGATGTAGCGCCATCTTTTGGCCAGTCATTGATTTACCTGATTAAATGGCCAAATTAATTGGGTAATAATTAAGGAATATGATTTAAACCTTGTTTATAAAATAGCAATAGTGATAAGTCTTCTTTTTTAAAAAAAAAATTCTATTAAAAGGGAAGATTTATCATATTTTCAGTGTGATTTTTGCTAATTACCAAGATTTTAAAAACATTTTTCCGAGTCCCAATAATTCTGAAGCCGACTGTAAATCGTGTTCAGAAGATGCCTTAAACATGCTACAATTTTTTTAAAATGTTCTCTTACTTTTTAAAGAGGCAAAAACTCTTCTTCTTATTATTATTATTAGTAGTAGTAGTAGTAGTAGTAGTAGTAGTAGTTTTAAATGCGATATTTATTTATAAACAAGGTTTAAATCATATTCCTTAATTATTACCCAACTAATTTGTAAGGTTCTTGCATGGTAAATTCATCTATTCAGGACTCAATTTATCTTAATTACCACCAGATCACAATCTCATTTGCTTCTCTAATCAAATCGGGAGCTTTTCCCTATCCCCAGAGCCATTGAAACTCCTCTGTTAGCGTGTTTGTAAGCTCACTGAGCCAATGTTGGAGAGAGTGAACGTGCCCCCCGTCAGTTCAGCCGTGCCCAGCTGCCCGCCTGAGCCCAGCGCCTGCAGTCGGTTCAGCTCAGCTGCGATTTCAAACACGCTCAGAGCCTGCACGCCTTTCACGTTGGGCACCAGCAGACCCTGCGGAGTGTCCATGGCCAGCCCAATGTTATGGGACGCCTGCAAGAACAGAAAAATCGGAATGGAGTTTATTCAAAGAAAGTGTATTTTTGTGAAAGGAGACTCAGGACTTGTGGAGTTATCTGAGCTCACTTTGTACGTGATGTTCTGACAGCCTTCATCGACTGAGGCATTGAGGATGGGGAACTGCAGGAGGCCGAGTGACGCAGCCTAAAAACAGCACAGTGTAATATGGTTAGCATGAAGGAATCTCAAAATCTCTCAGCTGACTGACTAGCTGAATCAGATGTGTCCCCATGGATACAGGATACAGGTGAGGTTTTAGTCAGATACGGTATTTGGACATGCTCTCAGTCATACCTTAATGAAGAAGGGCATGTAGGTAAGTTTGACTCCCCGAGATTCAGCCAGACCTTTCATTTCTGAGCGTAATCGCACCAGCTCGGTGAGGTCCACCTCATCACAGTAACCGAAGTGAGGGATCTTCAAGGCGACAGTCATTATCTTCACCATGGCCTTCTGGAAACCTGTGGACATAAATGCACAGGCACTGTTATCGACAGACTAGCCAATACCATGGCTGAGTGCCTTAAACATATTGCTGAAGTCCTCATATAACTCAAAAATGCACATCAAAGGACATGATGAGGTGATGTCAATAGGGGGATTAGCCCACTATTTTGGTAACTGAAGGGGCCAAAAAAAAGCTAAAAGAAGTTTACCATTGAGTGGCTCTGTCCTGTCTATCCCAGTAAAGACGGGCCTGGGGGTGGTTGGTGTAGGAGTTGGGGCTGATTTCTCGACCTTGGTGGGAGCAGCTGGTGCCGACGGCACCTTCACATCATCGTAAGGAAGGATAGCGCCTGTCTGCTTGGCCAAGAAGTTAAGGATGTCCTCCTTTAGGATACGGCTGTCCTTTCCTGTCCCCACCACCTCGCTCAGCTTAATCTGACGAGTTAACAAGCAAGTCATAATTGAAGCAGCATGTTGACTAGCTGTTCGTTTAAATTGTTTCAAAGTCTTTGTAGACTTTATTGACAATAGAGCGGCTGTCATGAACTGGCTCCTAACGTTGAACATCTGTAATATGACATGCTTATACTCATTCATCTACCTCCACCTATAAGTCGGTTTTATACCTACGTTGTTCTCCATGGCAAGACGTCGGACTGCGGGGGTAGCCAGAGTTTTATGTCCTTTAATCTCTTGGTGTGTTTGTTCATGAGATATCGCAGGTGTCTCAACAACGTCCTCCACATGAACGCCATCTGGAGGATGCAGAAAGAAACATCACCGAGGCGAATCAACGTCACCTTGCATTCCCGGATTGACCTGAAATATTGCCATGATCACACATTTAATTACGGTCAGAACTGAGTACCCTGTGGCCTGTCTGTCTCGATGTCTACGAGAGGCGATCCGATGAAGGCGATCGTGTCCACATCGTAGTGAAGCTTCCGTATGATTCCGTCGTATCGGCTTGTTATAGTGACGGAGGCTTTGTCGCTTTGCACCTCGCAGATGCTGTCGAACTGGGAAACCTTATCGCCCTCCTTCACGTACCTTTATACAAAGGCAGCAATTGAAATCATCTGGTTTATGCAGTGGAACTGGAGTTCTATCGTAACCTAACAGGAGCATAAATTGACAGTTTGATGTTCTAGTTCATAGATTATTGTCGCTACAGTCACTCCAGTGATGCAGAGAGACATTTCTGAGAGATCTACAGCAACAGAAGGAAAACTGACGACAGGTAGGGTGAGTCATGGGAAAAATTATCATGTATTTAGGACTGTGATTATAATACATCAGGGTTGATGGTTTTAATCATCTAGGTACGCACCATTCTTTGACAGTCACCTCCATGATACCCTCGCCGATGTCCGACAACTTGAATTGCAGAACTTGTCCAGGAGCCACTAAAAGTACGAGATATAAAATGAGCCGTATGCGAGCAACACCATGTGAGTCAGCCTTCTCCATGCAAATATTCCTTCTCAGTTGAGCTTTCTAGACTCCTTTGCATGAATGGAAAGCACCACTATATTTTTTAAGATAATACAAGTTAAACTAATACCACCACTTTGTCTGAATCCTCTCCATTGGTGTGAGTGGAAATCTGAAGGGTGATGGAGGACATGATCAGGTCCAGCTGTCCAGAGCCTGGGACACGGTCTGCAGCGGCGGGACGACAACTGGGGCTTTCACAGAGAAACAGGTACAGATTT
>JAFFST010053723.1:250788-265890 GCA_022414735.1 Noturus placidus | reverse complement strand
GGAAACCCCCAACACACGGAGAGAACATGCAAACTCCGCACACCTGAACCCCGGACCCTGGAGGTGTGAGGCGAACGTGCTAACCACTAAGCCACCGTGCGCCCCATATATATATATATATATATATATATATATATATGTGTGTGTGTGTGTGTGTGTGTGTGTGTGTATATATATGTATATATATATATATATATACACATATATGGTATGTGCCTGATGGAATTTTTTTTTGTTTGTTTCAGCTTCTACGCAGACTTCGGGCCTCTCAACCTGGCCATGCTGTATCGATACTGCTGTAAACTGAATAAAAAGCTCAAGGTGAGACGTCAACTTACAGCCGAAAGTCGTAGCTTGTCAGCTCGTGACTAGACGCTCAAGAGTTCAAAGAGCCGCTGTTTATCCTTTAAAAGTGGTCTTAAACCTTCTACTGCTCGGCTTTTTGCTTGCATTGAATTCTTCCTCACTTGTGAGGCACTTTGGACAAAACCGTCTTACCAGGGAATACAAGTAAATGCGCAGGATGCGAGACAGTGAGATCTCACTAATCTAATCATGTAATCAACGATTACAGAGCCTGACTTCTCTGGACACTTTACATTTTTTGACATTATATAAGAGCTGACGCAGATTGATCAGTGTCAGGGCAAATAGCTGTCACGCAGAAATTCTTACCCTGCACGGAAGTATTTGCCTTTACCTAATTTCTTCTATTATTACATATTTGTCACACTGAATGGTTTCAGATGTTCAGGTAATATTTGAAATTGAATAAAAGGAAATCTGTGTAAAGACATTTTAAAAAAATATTTTTACAACTTTTCTAAAATGTTATTTACCACCCATGTGAAACAAGTAACCACAACCTTAAAAAAAAAAACCCTTTTAATTATTTTATTAATACACTGGTATTATGCCACGGGTGAGCGGTTGTGCCATGAGTTTGGCTCTGCCTACTGGGTGTGTCTGTATAGACAGAGAACCTGTATACTGTGTCACAATCTTACTCAATTAAAAGTATGAAATCTACAGAAAGGTCTTATTGATTAGATCATGTTTAATAACCCTTTTGGAATGGACACTAAGCCACATTAGCATGGAAAAAAAAAACCCAAACAAAATGTACCTAGCCAGTTAATTTAACAAGCTAATTTACAAAACATAGCTAGCTAGCTAGCTAGTTTACAAAACTAGCTACCTTGCAAATTTTACAAAACAATTTATAAAACATACCTAGCTAATTTAAGGAACTAATTTACAAAATTTCACTATCTAGCTAATTTAACAAGCTAAATTACAATATCTAGCTACTTAAAAAAAGTTTACAAAAAGTCACTATATAACTAATTTAACAAGCTAATTTACAAAACGTAACTAGTTAGCTAGTTTACAAAACATAGCTATCCTCTATTCTCTTCTAGCTTATTTAAGGAACTAATTTACAAAATGTCACTATCAAGCTAAAAATACAAAACGTAACCAGCTAGCTAATTTTACAATCTAATTTACAAAATGTCACTATCTAGCGAATTAAACCAACAAATATCCCAAACTTTAAGATAAAACACTTGTTTAGCTTTGATGGCAAATTTAAAGGAGGAGGCAAATGAGACCTAATCCTGAATGGATCGGCAATGACAAGACATCTTTTTAAGAAAAAAAATATTGTGGCAATTGAGATTTGTAATACGTACTTTGAGATCCAAATACCTTTGAACATGTACGTTATTGAGAGTACAAATATTCCAAAATAGTACTTAAGTACATTAACAAAATTCAGTCTCTCAAGTATTTTCCACTCACTAAACATTTTATACTTATGTTATTACTTCTAGTAGAATTGTTATGTAATAATATTATTTACATGTATCAAAAGAATTGTGATTTTACTTCTGTTGTTTCATGAAGGTGTATATGGGCAAAATGATATATTAAGGGAATCTTTGAAATTTTCAAACTTATACTTGAATAATTGCATTTTGTTACTGGAATATATGCATATTTGGACCTCAAAAGTGTCATTCATAATAACTTAAGAAATGTGGAATAAGTATAACTAATCAGAAAATTTTTTAATGTATTTGACCCATTTGTGTGTGTGTGTGTGTGTGTGTGTGTGTGTGTGTGTGTGTGTGTGTGTGTGTGTGTGTGTGTGTGTGTGAGAGAGAGAGAGAGAGAGAGAGAGAGAGAGACTAAGAAAGAGTTTGTTCATTTTTGTTTGTAAAACTTAAGTGGCCTCTAGGTGCTCTTCTAAAATTATAACACCAGGAATGTCCAAGTGCTTTAAACTTAGATGTGACCATCAGACTAATGTTAATATGCATTTATTTAGATCCTTTTTTAATATTTTTTTCCAACAAGTGTAAGGGACGCATGTAAACAGTGACAGGGATACAACCTAAGGTACATGCAAGGGGAAGTCGGTTAGGGCATATTAAAACAATATCGGCATGCATCCCTGTTCACTCTAGAACCACTTCCAGGATTGTCCTGACGGACTGTACTTCTCTATGTACTCCATTAGCGCTGAATCTGAGAGAGGAGCAAGAGGTTTTGGCAGGCGCTAAAAGACATAAGTGGGCTTCTTACATCTGGCGCTGACACAGGATAAAGAGTGGATTCATGTACAGTCAGTTTAGATCCGAGGTGAAGTTAATAGAAACAGTGGCCAACGCATACGTTCTTGACCCACCAGCTGAAATTATTTAGCTCACAAGAACAATAAGCTAGTTAGGCAGAAGAGCATTAGTGCAGATTAGTAACATTACCCAACTCGCTGTTCTCTCCTAACAATGTCTCTGTATCATATCATGTTTGTGCCCTCAACAAAAAGTCTTTGGCCAACATTTCGGCTGTTTGTTGGGGTTTCAACTTCACTTTATGCACTCTCAGAAAATCTCAACCAATCTGTGATTTTCCTTGTCTCTGGGGTGGTCCATATTTTGTACCTTCCACTTTAAAAAGTTCTATGTACACCTATCAGCCATAACATTCAAACCACTGACAGGTGAAGTGAACAACACTGATTATCTCATTACAAAGGGACCTGTCAATGGGGTTGGATATATTTATTAGGCAGCAAGTGAACAGTTCTCAAAGTTGACGTGTTGGAATCAGAAAAAATTGCAAGCATAAGGACTATGACAAGGGCCAAATTTTGATGGCTAGACGACTAGATCAGAGTGTCTCCAAAACGGTAGGCCTTGTGGGGGTGTTTCCGGTATGCTGTGGTTAGTAAATGGTAAATGGCGCACTTATATAGCGCTTTTATCCAAAGCACTTTACACTGTGTCTCATTCACCCATTCTCACACACACACACACACTAATGGTAGCAGAGCTGCCATGCAAGACGCTAACTTGCCATCGGGGACAACTTGGGGTTCAGTGTCTTGCCCAAGGACACTTCGGCATGTGGAGTCTCATGTGGGCCGGGAATCGAACCGCCAACCCTATGATTAGTGGACAACCCCGCTCTACCGACTAATCCACAGCTACCCGAACAGTACCTACCAAAAGTGGTCCAAGGAAGGACTTGTTTTGGTGGCACAATGGGGACTTGCAAAATATTAAGCTGGTCGTTGTATACTGGTAACATAAAAAGGAATTTATGGACCAATGCTGTACCACTAAAGCGTTCTTCAAAAAGAACCTTTTCGAGACACGCCAAAGATGAAGAAAAGTACAATTTGGCATCTTGTATTTCTGAGAGTGTATTCCTGTTTCTAGATCTGCACTTTGCCCAAGATAATTTACCCAACTGGTTAAAATAGTGGTATTTTTACATCTATTTTACCAAAGCAACAAAGTGAGACTGGTTCCAATGAAAGCACAAGACTCTTTTATAATCGACATGATTGTGTTTTGTATCGAGTGACCAACAGTTAGACAGAGTAATAACTCTGGGGTTCCATTTTTGAGTCTCAGTGTCCTGTTGGGGAGTTTTTCCTCGTCTACATCTGGATCGCAGTAAAGCTGCTTTGTGACAATTCTATCGAATTACATCTCTTTAATACCGCTTTAGGTGCCGGAGTAAACATGTTGTCACTGTCATTTCATTTCAATAAAATCCTGACTGAAAATCACTCCAGCTGTGCCAAATTACAAGAACATGAGAGATAGAAACAAACAAAGAGAATGTAAAACCATTAAGTACTACATTTACAATCGCATGCAACCATGGCTGGTGATGAAATATTTAAACGGCCCGGTGTAATACGAGAATTTGTTTCCGAGCCAGTAGTCATTAGCTAAGTAACAGCTGTTTGCATGTCGTGTTATGATTGTCTGAGTTGCTGCAAATTCTAGAAAGGACGAACCTTGTACATACAGACGCATCGTATTCTTTTTAAAGCAGAAATTGAAACAATTTCATTTGAAATAAATGTTACATGTTGATGTACAGTTAATATAGTTTAATCTGAACATTTTGGATACAACCCAATCCTTATTCATCTTAATAAGTGACCCCTTCTGATTTTTAAGCTGTGAAACATGTTTTATTTTCTCATACCACAGTACTGTTCAATTCTCAAGCCTGATTGGTCAGAGGGGGTTGATTTCATTTTCTATGACGGCAGCTCTGACAGTGTTCGTTATCATAACACATCCTTGGATCCTCGACATAATTCAAGCCTAATAATACAGATAATTGTTGCTATTGTTACGCTTTCTTTGAGATGTTTAGTTCATATTTTCCGCCACGGGAAAGTCTTCATTCTGCAGTTTCTCTGTAACGTGACAAATGGTATGTAACACGTTGTATATTAGTAATTAAAGACTGCAGTATGTGTTGATATGGGGCAGTAATCATCTTGCTGCAGATAAATTTGCATAACTGTGTATTCTGTGTGTCCTTCCAGTCTTTCACGCTTTCCAGGAAACGCATCATTCATTACACCAGCTACGACCAGCAGAAGAGAGCCAACGCAGCCTTCCTGATCGGCGCATACGCCGTGGGTCTTTTCTCCCTGCTAGTCTAAACATTCTACATACGATTTTACATTCCAGGATGACCCTATCGTTTTCTCTTCCACGCCAGGTAATATACTTAAAAAGAACTCCAGAGGAAGTCAACAGAGCCCTGATATCTGGGACTAACGTGTCCTACCTGCCCTTTAGGTAAGACTCCAGTTTGAGATCACAAATTCAAGCACAAAAGGTTCACTTCCTGTGTTGTCATTAATACACGATTGTCTTGTCTCCATCAGAGACGCTGCCTTTGGGAACTGCACCTACAACCTGACCATCTTAGACAGTTTGCAAGGAATCCGTAAGGTTAGTGTTCAGCGGAAGCCATTTTATCATTCATTTTCCCATTGTGTACTTTTTGAAGCTCCACAGCCTGAGCTCTAATCATAATCCTTTAGTCCAATTATCTGCCCTTAGAACACTGTAACAGGAAGTGGGCTTGACACGAATCCAGGACAGGCGGTTTATGTAACCATCTTCTATAAGGCACAGAAACTACCTCTGAGACAGGACACTGGTTGATGGATCTTTTCCTAGCATTTTTTTACCTTTACGTACACACATTTGACAAACTGTGCATTGTTCACGGATGGAAAGATGATAATGACCAAATAGTGTTTCTGAATGACGCTGCTTTCAAAATGATCAACCCTCCACCAAGCACAACATTTTTAAAAATTGTGGACAGGCCTCTTCAGTTTACCCAAAGGATCAAATCTAAGATAGTTATTGCAAAATCATTGACATTGTATCCTGCAACCATGATGATTTAAGGCCATTTAAGGCCAAGTCCTAACCACCTGGCAGAGGCAATCGTGTTTAACAGCCTCAAAGCATCAATGACCCTATTATTGTTTTTTTTTTTTTTTTTTACAGTGGGTTTGAAGGCTTTTTCCTTCTTATACACGTTATACTAGATAAGAAAGCAATTTTTATTAACGTGTACAGCCTCATACTTATACCCCAGTGAAACAGGAAAGAGCGGCGCAACTACAGAGTTCCTAAACACTGGAGCGAATGAATGAATTGGCGATTCAATCAAAGAATCAACGATTCAATCCATGAATCATTTGAGGTATAGGAATCAGATTATTTTAAAGATCTTCCTTGTAAGAGAAAATAATAAGTGCCTATGAGGAGGATTTTTGTTGAATTTGTCACAAAAAAAATGTAATGGCGGTGTGAAATGATATATTATTTTATGTCATAGTTTCCTCTTTTCTTGAATCGTGCCAAAGATTTCGGATCTTTAGTAGGATCCATCAGTAGTAGGCTATGTGAGAAGTAGAAGGAACATGCAATAACTATTTTAATATTGGACGTAAATACCGAGTTTGTTAGTGGCCATTTCTGTCATGTTAAAGGATGTTTTGAAACGAAAGGGTGAAACTGTTCTAGGGACACGTGGTTGTTTTTTATTTTATAATTATATTAGATTTTATTATTTTATAATACTCCTGACGCATGCACAGATTTGGTAAGAAATGGACAGTTATTAAACGTGAAGGTCATTAATTATTAACATCTTCCCTCAAGGCCCTGCAGCACGGGTTCTTCGACTTTGAGACGTTTGACGTCGAGGAGTACGAGCACTATGAGGTGAGAATCCTCATTTGTACAGTTATACGTACGAGAGATGAGCTTTTTCAAACTACTCGCACAAATGTCAAGGCTTGTTCTTCCTCTTTATTAAGCGTGTAGAAAATGGTGACTTTAACTGGATTGTGCCAGGGAAGCTGCTGGCCTTCAGTGGGCCTCATCCCAAGAGCAAAATCGAGAATGGTGAGTGAGGAACGTCAGAGTGTGTATTTTGATTACGTTACACAGCTTGATATAATGGATTCTGATTGGTAAATGAAGGCAAAGGTTGTAGGTTTATAATCTTTGAATGCTACACAAATGAAACTCATTACAATTCCCAGGATTCCCTCTCCACGCCCCAGAAGTGTACTTCCCCTACTTCCGCCAGCACAACATCAGCGACGTGGTCCGGCTCAACAGGAAGATGTACGAAGGATGCCGCTTTACAGATGCCGGCTTTGCGCATCACGACCTGTTCTTCGTGGACGGCGGCACGCCAAGTGACATCATCGTCCGCCGCTTCCTGCACATCTGCGAAACGGCGGAGGGCGCCGTTGCCGTCCATTGTAAAGGTGAGACAGTGTGATGAGAGAAGAACTTGTACCTTTTAATAGGTGAAAGCGTACAGACTTTGATTGATGGATAGCCGGATCTGATCATCCTCTACTAAAACATAGACGGGTACGAAGCTAAGCAGAGATGGCGACCGTACTGGATATGCATAAGTAATGGATAGTAAATAACGTTAAATTAACATTTTTATACTAGGAGTCTCCAGTGTTTATTTTTGTAACAGTTTTTCCCCCATGGGAAGGTCTTCAGAGCAGAGGGCTTTATATTCTGCTACGGTTTGTATCTTACTGACCTCAAAAGAAAAAAAAAAACCAGAGACTGGTGATGGAACGACTGTTTGTAGTTTCCATAATATATGGTATAATGGGAACTACAGTCCTCTCCAAAAGTACTGGAACAGCAAGGGTAATTCATTTGTTTTCGCTATACAGTGAAGACATTTGGGTTTGAGTTTGAAAAAGATGAATATGAGACAAAAGGTCAGAATTTCTCATATTTACCTCTAGATCTAGCAATAAACAACTAGGAACATGGCATTTTTTGTTTGAACCCGCTCATCTTTTTCAAGCGAACAAAAATATTGGAACACATGAATAATAGGTGTTTCTTGCTGTCCAGGTGTGCCCTGTTATATTGATTGTTTAAAGAATTAATATCTCTGAATATCTATCTACCCTTGGTTTGAGGTCTAGGTTTTGCCTGTGAATACTGAAAAAAAGGAAGAAGAAAAAAAAGTTAAACCATCATAAAGACTAGAGAGCTGTCTATGGGAGATAAGAAAGCCATTTTGAAGCTAAGAGAAGAGGGAAAATCGATCAGAGCCATTGCACAAGCATTGGGAATAGCCAATACAACAGCCACTGGTGTACGAACAACCAGACATGGAACAGGTCGGTCTAGGAATCCAACAGAAGTCGGTGACCGAAACGTTGTGAGTGCTGTGAAGAAAAACCCAAAAACAACAGTCAGTGACATTCAATTCAATTCAATTTTATTTGTATAGCGCTTTTTACAATAGACATTGTCTCAAAGCAGCTTTACAGAAAAATCAACATAGTATATAGATATTAAAGGCACGAATTTATCCCCACTGAGCAAGCCACTGAGTGGCGACAGTGGCAAGGAAAAACTCACTAAGATGTTAAGAGGAAGAAACCTTGAGAGGAACCAGACTCAGAAGGGAATTCATCCTCAGCTGGGTAACAACAGATCGTGTGAAAAAGTTCATTATGGATTTATATGAAGTCTGTTTGGCCTTAGAAGCAGCCGTAGTCCCAGCAATCTGGAATTGGAGTAGATGTGAGCTCCATCCAGAGGTAGGACATCCGAAACGGATCAGGCAGGTCCGGAGAGCGGAGAGGAGCAGGATTTCTAGTATCTCCATAAATCACACATCATGTGTGGCTCGACAGAAGGACAGAGGGAGAGAAAAGATTATTAGGACTGTGCTTAGCATAACAGAATGTCTAGTCAGGGTAGGCTTGAGTAAACAAATAAGTTTTAAGCCTAAACCTGAACACTGAGACTGTGTCTGAGTCCCGAACACTAATTGGAAGACTATTCCATAACGGGCTCTGTAAGAGAAAGCTTTTCCCCCTGCTGTAGCCTTCACTATTCGAGGTACTGTCAGATAGCCTGCATCTTTTAATCTAAGTAGGCGTGGCGGATCATAGAAAACCAAAAGGTCGCTTAGATACTGTGGCACAAGACCATTTAGTACTTTATAGGTTAATAATAGTATCTTCATCATTCGTGACCACCAAAAACCTCTACAGGGTAGGGGTGAAGGTATCACAATCCACCGTTTGAAGAAGACTACAAGAACCGAGGGCATGCCACAAGTTTTAAAGTTCTGGAACCAAGATTAACCTTTACTGAAGTGATGGAAAAGCCAAAGTATGGAGAAAGAAATGATAATATAAAATATATGAGCTCATCTGTCAAATATGGTGGAGGTAGTGTCATGGCTTGGGCTTGCATGGCTGCTTCTGGAACAGTCTCACTAATCTTTACTAATGATTGAACTCATGATGGGAACAGCATAATGAATTCAGAAGTTTACAGGAACATTCAGTCTGCCAATTTACAGAGAAAAGCATCCAAATTAATCATGAGGGACTCATGCAACATGCATCATGCAACAAGACAATGATCCATAACACACTTCCAACTCAACGAAGGACTTCATCAGGCATTTCACCTCCTGAAGCATTGGTTTCAAAGAGGACTGTAACTTGTTTTGCAGATGTTATACAAAATTAAAACGTAACTACTATAAATTAATAAATGAAGTCTTTGCAGCGGACCATCACACCACCTTGTCGTCTATTATTTTCCTATAACTGCACACCCACCAAGAGTTTAACTCCTCACTTCATTCTCAGATGCTTCAGATCTCATTTTATTGATAGATGCTGTGATTAAGCAATTTAAACTTCTCCAAATATAACAACAAAAAATCATTAGCTCCTAACTGACATTTTTTATTTCAGTGTTTGTGAATATCTGATTTACTTATCTAGGAGATTTGTCATGATTAACATTGCTGTTGTTATACGGGCTCAAAATGATAAATGTGCTTATTTTTTTATTTTGTATGTGTCTGTGTGTGCGTATGTAGCTGGCCTAGGCAGGACGGGCACCCTGATCGGTTGCTACCTCATGAAGCATTACCGTTTCACGGCTGCAGAGGCCATCGCCTGGATTCGCATCTGCAGGCCTGGCTCGGTCATCGGCCCCCAGCAGAACTTTCTGGAAGAGTGAGTGGGATAATCCAGAGAAATTGAAGGATTTATTCAATTACAAGCAACGACAGGATGAAAAGATCAAAATGGATAGAAATACAGTCGGTTCTCTTTCTGTCTCTGTATAGAAAACAGCACAGCATGTGGATGGACGGCGATTTGTACCGGTCCAAGCAGCCGAGGCCGAGGTATTACCCGGAGAGAGACCTGGCTCACCTCATCTCCAGCCTGGATGATGTTTCTCTCTGCAGCACCAGCCCGGACACTCCAAGCATGGACGAGGTGCTGCGTTTTAGAAGGTGTTTGAAACTTTTATAAAATGATTTGTTTAAAGCTGCAGTAATTTCGAACCTTTCTTTCTTCTTCCTTCTTTTCTCACAGAACGATATCGCGGCCAATAATATGGGCGTAACTCAGGGAGACCGACTGCGAGCATTAAAGTGTAGACGTCTTCTCAGGTCTCCGTCCGTTCTTGGGTAGGACGTAAGCTAAATAATATCCCGACTCAAAAATTATTGGCACCCTCGGCAATAACAGGTTAAGAAAAGCAATCAGCTAAAATATGCGAGTACTGTAATCTAAGTGAAACCTTTTTTTTTTTAAATACATGTTGTCACAATTATTGGCACCGCTGCAGTTATTACTACAATTATTATTTTATCTAGTTTTCCTTGACCGAGCCAACTTTCCATACTCGATATTTGCCCATGTCACCATATCATTCATAGATATTGTTGGAACGATTTAATAACCAGTAACTTTGCTGTTTTTGTTATTTCAGTGGGTTACGTCCGATACCTGGAACCATTTCTCCCCCGAAGTCTTCCAAAGCTCCTCCTCCGTTCTCTGGCGGCCCTGTAACGAGGAGACTGGCTCGAAGCCCGTCGACTGCTGGAAACATGAAGAGGTGCGGTCACACAAAAATCCCATTCAAATCACATTCGAAATGCACATTTCGCTCAGTAAATGTTCTTTGGCGGGGTGGGGGGTGTTGGGATAAAGGTCATGGACATGTTTGAATGCGCAAGTGTTTCTAACAATCCCTCTCTCAGCTTTAAACCCGGCTTGGTGCGCTCTCTTGGCAACCTTTACAACCTGGACAACTTCATAGACGAGGACCGTGAGGTGTCCGCACCCTCCTACCCCTCCTCCCCTCCTCCTGCACTGCTATCTCCATCCTCACTCCTGCCCTCGGGCCCTCCTCCACCCCGCTTCGGTTTCGGATACCCTGTCCTGAGCTTCCAACAGGAAGTTAACAACAACCTTAACAATCCTCCTGCTCCTGTGCTCAGGCCTGCGATGAGAGGAGGCTTCAGGCCAAACCCCAGAGTTCCCGTTCCATGCGTGCTCACAGGCCGCCATCTCAGTCGCTCTGTTCCTGTGAGTGGATTCTCAGACTTCTCTTCCAAACACATTTCTTTTCCTTTTTTATGTCTGGATCCTGACCTTTTTTGGTTTGTTTGTTAATTTCAGTTTACTCCTTTTGGACAAATCAGCATTTCTCCTACTTTCTTCTCATCCTCCGACCTTCGTCTTTCATCTTCCCTGCTTTTTCTTGCTCCTGATTTTTGTTTACTATTTCCTCCACACACTACAGCCCCGTTCTTCTGCTTCTGCTAAGCAAATTCCAGCATTCGTCGTCTTCTACTTACACAAAATGTCAGTGTCTCTTTTCCTATCAGTCTAAATCAGGGTTTGTGGGGTCTACATCTAATTATTATTATTATTATTATTATTATTATTATTATTATTGACATTATTTTTTTTAACCTGGAAACGTGTTTTGCTCTTAGACCATGCCTGCAAATCAGGACTGTTGCATTTCTTCATTTCCGTCTCGTTCTTGTCATAGACATTACTTCCACACATTGTTCAACATTTTAAACACTCCCATTTCTGGGGTTTTTTTCCCCTACAAGGTCCAAGATATTTCTTCCTTCTAGCTTTTATTCATTTATTCCTTTTTCCTGGTTATTCATTTAACTTTAACTTTTTTTCTGTGTGTCTTTTAAGAAATGTTCTCTCGGTCCTGATCTTTATCACTACAACAGTTCAATTCAACCTTATACCACCAAGGTACTCTGAATTAATTATTTAGTTTTATCTGGTTCTCTGTCTTTTCGCAGTCCCTTCAGTCCGAATACGTTAAGTACTAACGCCACGTTGATGCGCTGACCCATCGGCCAGAAGGAAATCTCTTCAACGACCTACTGAACGTCTTGTAGACGGACGACGAATAATTCACTGGTTCAATGGCTTTCGTTTTGAAACCTCTTTCATTTTATATGCATTTCTTTTCATTTTAAGCTTAGAATACGTACAATATATTTGACATTTTCACTCGCGCTCTAGTATAGTTTTTCCTGACTGAAGGCTCTTGAGTTTTACTGACAGACCTCAGGGCAGAAAGAAATGCGTGGTCTGTTATGTGTGACTGTTTAGAGCTGCTATAACATACAATACTGGTCAAAGGTTTGAAATCGGTGTTGTGTAGACAAAAAATGTAATCTTGCCGACATATTAATTTCTTTCATTAAAAAACTAACATTTTATTTACATTTAAAGTCTCCAAAAAGTCTCCAGCGTAGGTGTGAACTCTTTTAATACTGTTTAAAAGGCATCTCAGGGGATATTCCTCAAGAAATCAGTTGAGAAAATGCCAAGAATACATTTCTGGAAATTCTCTGCAAAAAGCATGTCTACTTTGAAGATGCTAAAACATTCAATTATTTAGATTTATTTTGGATTTTTTTCTATCACAACATAATTCCCATTATTCCATTTGTGTTATTCCAGAGTTTTAATGACTTTATTTTTATTATAAAACGTGGGAAAATAAAGAGCGAGTGTGTCTAAACTTTTGACCAGTAGTGTACATGAGAACAGGAACGAGTTTGTGATTGTTGCGGATGTTCCCACAACATTAAACGGTTAAAAAGAGTGACATGTCTCACCTTTTGTCGTCGTCATCAAACTGCTGTGGTATAATAGGAATAAAACACTTCAGGATGTGCTGTTATTCCTTACTTAGAGTAGTTGTAGTGTATATACAGTGGTACACAAAGTAAATTTATAATACATTAATAATCGTAATCACACACACACACACACACTCTTGTATGAAGCACTCTTGTTTCTCAGCACTGAGAAAAACTAGATTCTGTCATTTCCTTGGTTTTAGCCACAGAATTGATTGTTTGGAGGAGGGGTTTCTGCCGAAAAAAATAAGGTTTAGGTTATATAAAACTCCAACGAGCTGTAAGATGTCAGAGTTTGTGTGTTTGCGCGTGTGTATGACACTGGACTGTCACTCATTTTGTAAAGACATTCTGATTTGTACAACATGTTTTTGCACAGATAGTTAACTCTTGTATTGATTACAGAAAGCGATTGGAATTAAACATGAACATGATTATCAAAGAAACTTGTCATCATACGAACATCATATCAGTGTTACTATGGTAACAATCAAAGTAGTGCTAGCAGTTTGTGCCATTTTTATTGTATTATTTTATTGTTAGTGATGTGCAGAGGAGTTATTTGTACCTGGGGTAAAGCTCCATATGTATTGGCATAAGATTGGTTTAAGTAATTTGAAAGTAGATTCATTCAAATGATTATATCTATCTTTACCAAGGGTGCCAATAATTCTGGAGCTGGCTGCAAATCATTTTTTGTGTACATGTGTGTGAGAATTGTTCTTGAAAGCTGAAGCAAGTTCCGAGGTCATAAAGTCTAGACAGGTGTGTCCTGTTTATACGGTATCTATAAATAAAAATGAAAACAACTATAGAAACCTTTGCAGGCATTCTAATGGTTTCCACTAAAAATACCATTACAAACTATAATCTAACCATTAAAAACTTTACCGTTACAATTATTGGTCCCTAATGGTATCCACTAGACATAAACATGCCACCAAGAGAAGGAAGGCAACAAATGACCAATAGAGACTGACAGGGACCATTACAATACCCATTATAACCATTACAAATTCTATGAGGGTTTCTATTGTTTGTTTTTTTTCCAGAAGGGAATACTGTTTATATCTGAGATGAAAATGTGAAAAGAATGTCAAATATAATTAAAGAGCTTTGCAATAGACATGATCTTGTATTTTGTGCTTTCAGGTACAAATAACCCAAAGTACATATTCATTAAGGTGAAAGGACATTTCATTGTTGTGATGATGATGATTATTATTATTATTATTATTATTATTATTATCATCATACTGCACAATGTTTGCATGTGTTAATCAGGTTATGTACGTTTTTTATACACAGGCAGGTCATCAGTAAATTGATTGATTCAATTCAACACAGTACGGAGTAATTCAACACCATGTAAGCTAATTTTGTAAAAATAAAAATAATTATTAGTATTGCATTTACTTTTACAATGCAAGCGTCCATTTAAAGGTGCAATTAGTATTTTTTTGGATCTGAATAACTCCAAGGACACCTGAGTAATTAGTGAATCAACAATCATTTTCATTTGCTTTGCAGAATAAATTAATGTATAATATCCCTGCTGAAAAACAAACAACAGCAATCCATATATAATGGTTATAATGGCATGTAATGGTTATAATGGAAAGTTTATTGGTGTTGATGGAAACTGTAATGGTCCATGTCGGTCTCTACTGGTCATTTGTTGCCTTCCTTTTATTGGTGGCATGTTGATGTCTGGATACCATTAAAGACCAATAACTGTAATGGTTTTAATAGTTAGCTGATGGTTTGTAATGGTATTTTCAGTGGCAACCATTAGAATTTTTGTAGCTAGTGGTTTCTATAGTTGTTGTTTTGGGTTTTTTTTTTTTCTCCAGCAGGACACTTGACTTATCTTATTAGTAACATTTGTTAAATGTTGTGTGCATAATAAGAAGTAAATACTGAGTTTAACGAATAGTTAATTAGTGACTATGGGGTCGTCCATATATTACGTCATCAAGGAGGGGAGAGGGGGGGGTGAAGGGTACGATGACGTCTGTTGACGACGGGGTATTATACGCCACAGGATGTGCGTGTGACATTAGTATTTCTGTGGTATTTATCAAAGTACAAAATAAATAATTCCCGACCACAAAATAATTTCCCAAAATAATAATTATTTCCCAAAATAATTCCCGACCACACATGGCAGCCCCAGACCCCCTAAAAGAAAAAAGTAAAAAAGTAAAAGTGTACATCTAAGATGATGTCATCTTGACGTCATCTGGGGGGGGGGGG